>JAPUUL010001239.1:0-10760 GCA_029590625.1 Lasiodiplodia mahajangana | reverse complement strand
AGCGCGACAAGGTTCTTCCGAGGCCACCTAGACAGCCAATCATCACGTAGCTCTTGTTCTCATCAAACTGAGTGATATGCTTCATCCTCTGGATCCTAACCTTCGAATCCGCATTCTCAAGGTTAATGGCAATCTTGCCGATCCGGTTTCTCAGGGCGAAATAGCGGAAGGCCTCGGTGATCTCCGAGATATCAAACACCTTCAGGGGCTCAAAGGCACTAATCCTTCCCCTGCGATAGAGGGTCACAACCTCAGAGAGCAGCTTGTTCCACAGCATATGATGTTGCTTGTTATCCGTGCAGTACAAGCCGCTGAGGTCAAAAGCTGTAAAAGTCGTGTTCTTCAGGAATTGGTCCATCTCAAGACGTCCGGCATTGGACAGGTCTGTCTTGCCGATTTCAACAAAGCGACCGAAATCAGCGGCGCATCTCCACGTAGCGTGAAGCTGGTCCCCTATAAGAGAATTGAGGATAACGTCTACACCACGGCCCCCGGTCGCCTCAAGAATGCCCTCGAGGAATGATGTGTCCCGGGAGCTGAAAATATTACCTGGCTTGACGCCCAACTGTTCCACTAAGTATTTCTTCTTTTCTTCCGTGGATACGGTAGTGTAAACCTGCGAAATATTAGCTAGTTGTCAGGGAGCCAGTAGATTTCTGAGGAGTTGCCATACCTCTGCGCCTGCAGCCAGCGCCAGTTGGATTGCTGCGATACCAACACCTCCAGCTCCTGAGTGAATCAAGACACTCTCGCCTGCCTGCAATCCTGCCCGATAATGTAGCGCATAAATGGCCGTGGAGTAAACGAGAGGCAGCGTCGCAAATACATCAAAGCTCTCCGTATCCAGAAGCTTATGGCAAGCCCAGGCTGGCAATGTCTGGAATTTTTGGAAGTGAGTGGGAGCCATAGCAACTACGCGATCACCAACGGCGAAATCCGTCACCGAAGATCCAACTTGTTCCACGGTTCCGGCACACTCAAGCTGGCAGGTTCCATCAGGCGTATCGACCCGCCCTGCGAGAACGTAGAAGTCTTTGGCATTAACACCAACAGATGCGACCTTGATGCGTATATGGGATGGCGGGATTGACAAAGGTAGCTCTTGCTCCTTGAAGTAGATGGTGTCGAATTGGTTTGGTCGCTCAATGGTGAGCCGTACGTCCTTGACCTCACCAAGACTTAGCATCGACGGTTCAAGACCCTGCTTGTTGCGGAACGCGTCGTTGACGCCCTCATCCGGAACAAAACGGCTGACGTGGACGACGCCCTGTCGCTGTGAAAACTCCATGTCAAGCTTCAAACTGCGTTGGTTGAGGACCGAGATGAGAGACTGGGCGGTAGCACGGGCATCTGCATTTTCCGGCTCATCAATGTCATAAGTGTAGAACTTGAGCGAAGGTTGCTCCATTCCTACGGCCCTAGACAGGCCGGAGACCAGAGCAAAGTCGGGCTTGTTCAGGACGTATCCGCCAGTAACCCAGACTAGAGACGAGGCTCTATCGGTCATATACTTAACACCCCGCATATCCTCGTCGGAAATAGTGCTTAGTAACGGCGTCGTCAATTCGCAGAGGTTGAATACGGTAGTGCCCTGAGGGATTTGCTCGGCGGTAAGACCCGAAAGGGTGGTATGGGCAACCCAGTAACCCTGGATTTCACGAAGAGCATCGGAAAGCGCCGAACCAATCTTCGTTTTCTTCTTCTCGACAATCAGGAAGCGATGCTTTCGCAAAGCCTCCGCATTCGACTTCATAGCTCGTTGCGCGACAAGGACGTTTACAGAACCTGCGCCGACCGGGTAGCTCGCACAAGACAAACCATCCAGCGCAGAGGATTTGCTCACATCCTCTGTGCAAAGCGCGACAATAACGGCCCCATCAGCCATCAGTTCCTTAATCTTGGATACATTTTCTTCGGCCCAGGAAAGTGAACCCGGGATTAACACCAAGTCGAAGCTCTCCTTCTCCAAAGCCGCACGATTTGCTGGGTGCTGACTTGTGTCCAAGTCAACTAGGCCTCCAACAAGAGCCCCATTCTCCTCAAACCTAGCGACACTATACGTTGAGAAACGATGGAAGTCTGTCTTATAGGCTAAAAGATCCAGAATGGCAGCAGTCAAGTCTTCAGACGCATTCCCTACTTCGAGAATGCGGGCGCGGGGGTTCTTGTGAACAAGAAGATCGATCATGCCGCCAAACTTGATCACGGACTTATCCGAAACGGGAGAGTTGGCCTCGTCCGCAAAAGCTTGCATGAATTTCTGTGCAGATTCGCTAGACATGAGGCCTAATCCGTAGACGTCCGGCTTCCAAAGTACTCGAAGAATAGGATGACGCCTGTCTTCTTCATCAAGCCGAGCAGCTTGGTAAGGGGTCATTCGGATCTGGTTGAACTGAGCGACAACTTCGCCAGTCGCGTCAGTAATTTCGACTCCAGCTTTGATAGGCCCAAAGCCGGTGCTCTCAACAACGGACCTCAGCTGGCATTCCGTGGGTGACGAAATCAACGAGGTGTTAATAGTCGCCGACACCAGTCTCGTAGGTACTAATGTAGCTTGAAGGTCCTTAGGCGTACCACGTGCCGCCCCAACAATTGCCAACTGCAGCATGCCATCAAGAGTGATCGGATGTACCGGGTATCGAGTATGCGAATCCCCGTACGATGTAAGGAGTGTTGCTTTCGCGCCGGTGAAACAGCCCGTCTTCATACGTGGTGTTTCAAACTGCGTGATGACCTGGAAGGCTGGTCCATAACTAAGCCCTGGGGCAACAAATTTCTCGTACCACGTACGCTTTGCGGTAGGCTCTAGGACATCTTCAGGCGCTTGGTACTTCGCCACCATCTCGGTCTTGCTTGGCTCAATAGCAATAAAACCCGTAGCGTGGGATACCGATGAATTGTCAACGAACGAAGAAACGGTGAAGTCCCACCATTTGCTAGAGTCAGTGGTATTGGTGATGGCCGATCTCCGAAGATTAGTGAACACCTCTACCTTTGCAGAAGGCTCCGTCGACAAGTTTAGCGCGCTAGATATGTTCACATTTGAGAACTGGAACGACAGCTTAGTTGTTTCCGTTTCAACGTGTGCCACTTGCGTGATAGCTTCCATAGCCATGGCAAGGTAGCCAGCTCCGGGAAAGACAATGCTGTCACCGAGCTTGTGATCTTCAAGCCAAGGGACGTCCTTCACCCTGAGAACGTTCCGGAACGCGAAATCTTTGCCATTGCCGCCGGGAATCAACGATCCCAAGAGCTCGTGGTGTGGGAAAGCCCGTTGACGGTATTCAACACTTGCGCGGCATTCGTTCCAAAGTTCATTCTCGTAAGTGAAACGGTACCGTGGAAGATCCGTTACAACGCGATAAAGGGGCTGTAGAGAAGGTTTCCCTTGCGCTTCCAGGCCGTTAACCTTAAGCCAGTTTATGTCGCATCCCTGAAGCCATAACGAGCCGGCAAATCTCAGGGCACTGTCGAGCGCGTTCGCGTTTCGTTTAATAGGCGCTGCGTATTTAACATCGGCCTTTGGAACACCCGCCTTTTCCAAGGTCTGCTTAACAGGCAACTCTAAAGACGAATGAGGCCCCAGCTCTACGAAACAGTACTCACCTCGACGGTGAATGTGTTCGATAGCTGGGCTGAATCGTACCTGTCCCTCGAGATTGCTACGCCAATATTTAGCCGTGAAGCCCGTAGATTTAGGTGCCGCCGTCACAGACGATACAAACGTAGCTCCTTTCTGTAACCGTACTGAAGGGTCCAAGGTAGGCAGCACCTCATCGAGCAAAGCCTCGTATTTGGCACCCGTCGCCAGCATATGGTGAGAGTGATATGCCTGGCCACCAGTCTTGAGTTTCCTTGCGAATACCTTCTTCTGCAGGAGAACGGATAGAAGCTCGTCAATTGCACTGTTGTCACCGGATACGGTCACACCCTCGGGGGAGTTAATGCATGCAACTCTAAGCTGCTTCTCGAGAGTAGCTTGGGAGATGGCCTCCTTAGCGGACGATTCAGATAAGCCTACGGCCATCATCGCACCGTCTTGCTGCACACTGGAAACAAGATACCCACGATAATAGGCAATTACAATAGCCTCAGCTGCAGAGAGATGACCCGCGGCAAAGGCGGCCGCGATCTCACCAGAGGAGTGGCCCACAGTGACTCCCGCCGTGATACCCCAAGTGGCAAGCAGCTGAATGAGAGCTACCTGGATCGCCGTGCAGCATGGCTGTGACCTTTCCGGGAGGTGGATTAAATCGGGGTTCTCTGTGTCTAGTATGGCATCTTGCAAGGACCACGAGGGGGCGTGAGGGAGAGCCTTGAGCGTCATGTCCATTTCAGAGATGGCGTTTCGAAATACGGGAAACTCCGAAAATAGCTCGCGTCCCATGCCAGGCCACTGAGACCCCTGGCCAGTGAATACAAACGCGTAAGGAAGGGTGTGGGAATTAGATGGCGCCGCAGATGTCACGAGAGGCTGCGAGCTAAATATCTGCTGGAGTTTGTTTCCACGCTGAGCTATTAAAAAGCCCCGGATAGGGAACTGAGTGCGCCTGGATCCCAAAGTGTACGCGAGATCGGAAAGGTTAGTGTCGCCAAAATCGAAATCGGCAAAGTCGGCAACACGAGCCTCTAGCGACGCTGCAGTCGCTGCAGATAGAGGAAGGGCAACAAGACTCTGACTAGCCACCAGTTGGCCAGGTTCGTCATCGTCGGACGCCTGGCCCGATACTCTAGAGGCTTCCTCAAGAACAACATGAGCATTGGCACCACCATATCCGAACGAGTTGATGCCTGTATGGAGATCATTAGATTCAATCATTCCCATCTGCTACGTTCGGAACGTCATAATACTTACCAACACGTCGTAAGCGAAACGGTGCGTCTGGCCATGTTGTCAATTCTGTTGGAATAACAATATTGCGTTCTTCGATTTTAAGCTTAGGGTTGATGTTTTTCAAGCCATGCGTAGGCGGAATCTGCCCCTTTTCCATGGCAAATGTGGTTTTAATGATGCTCGAAATGCCGCTGGCGGCTTCAGAGTGGCCCACGTTGCTCTTCACCGCACCAATCAACAGAGGGTTCTTTTCTGTACGTTGAAATACGCGAGACAGCGCGTCGACCTCAATAGCATCTCCAACCTTGGTACCCGTGCCGTGACATTCGACAAAGGTAATATCATCCGGGGTGAGCCCAGCTCTAGACATGGCCTTGCGAATCACCGCCTCTTGGCCGTCGGCACTAGGCAAACTGATTCCGGATGTCCGGCCATTACTAAACGAGGAGTAGATATGGTCAGCTTCAAGCGATTACAAGGCAAGGGTCGCATTGTTGCGGGAGTACTTACGCATTAATAGCACTACCACGGATAATACTGCGGATCGGGTCGCCATCTGCAATAGCATCACGAAGTCTCTTAACGTACAATGCACCAACGCCATCAGCTCGACCATAGCCATCTGCTGATGTATCAAAGGTGTGACACGTCGACGTTGCGGACAACACGCCAGCTTTCATAGTGGCAATATGTTGCTCCGCAGATTGAATGAGATTGGCGCCAGCCACAATAGCAGCATCACACTCATAGTTCTCTAATGCCATACAGGCGACGTGAAGGCAATATAGTGAGGATGAACAAGCTGTATCAAGAACAAGACTATGAACAATCGTGAGTATTTGAATATCGCGATGTGTGTATAGTCTCGGGAAGTAGTAGGACTTGACTTACCTCGGACCCAAAAGATTGAAGACATGGCTAATCCGGTTGGCCAGAATTGTTGTACCGAAGCCTGTCGGCGAGTAATGATGCAGACTATATCGCTCTATTAGTTGTGTTTTTCCATGCATGAGTAAAAGGGCACACATACTAATCTGACTCCTTTAGCTGCATTACTTGAAAATCAAATGTAAAGTTGCCCACGTAACAGCCTGTATTCGACCCGGAAGCCTGATCAAGAGGAACGCCTGCATTCTCTAAGCATTCAAAGACAACCTCGAGAAGCTTCCGTTGTTGGGGGTCCATATATGTGGCTTCAAGGTTATTGATGCCAAAAAAGCTGTTATCGAATTCGCGAATATCTTCCTGGATGAAGTAACCGCCCTTCATCTTTATACTTCCAGGACGATCAGCTCCATCTGGGTGATAAAAACCGTCTACATTAAATCGAGATGCAGGAATATCACATTGACCAGATTTCCCTTTAGAAATGAGGTCCCAAAATGCTTTTGGGGAGGATGAATCTCCCGGCAGGCGACAAGCTTAGAGAAGGTTAGCTAGTCGAAACGCTATCATAAGGGCCTCAAAGCACTTACCCATGCCACAGATGGCTATTGGCTCTGCATCGCGGGTTCTAGACAACGGAGGTGACGACGAACTTGACGAGGACTCGTCCCCCGGTGACAGCATTAGAGGCGCCATGATGACTGGGGGTAGGAACTTCAAATTTCAAGATTTCTATGAGTGAGACACCACACAAACAAGTTCAACATCACAGCCCATATGTTATTTTCCATGATTCAGCGTCTTGGTGGTGCTGAATTATTATAGTTCTTGTATCAATGATTTGTAATATTGATACCGCCCCGTTTTGCGGCGACCAGGTTGGTATCAGGCTCGACTCGAGAATCAACATCGAAGCCGTGGCTGAATGCACCAAGCACATACGGCGTACCGTTATCTGATTGCTGATCTGTGATACATCTCTTCCCAAGAGACTGACACCCTAGATTTGCTCATCCCCGGCATTGAGTGAACGAGGAATGCCAAGAAATTCGGCAAGGATCTCCGAGTTCACCACTGATGGCGAAACGCGGTGACCTAGCACTACGTCGTACTAAGCCACAAAGAAAGCACGGTACTAGATTGCCGAGAAATAGGATATCCATGGAATTGGAGTTCTCAGCTAGATCTTCTTTGATCCTCGACAAGTGCGGCTAAGTTCTCACCGAGTAGGGTCCGTTATCTTCGATCGCCGGTTCGCCGGTTCGCCGACATTGCTAGTCGGAGATCGGGAGAAGGTCAAAGACGAGTTGACCAAGTACCGGTCAGCGATATGCAAACATTCCGAATGCATCCACGTCATAGCGACAACTAGCCAGTCGGTTTCCCTCAACTGGTCGGTAACGTTTTCCTATTAAGCCTAGTGACCTATCCGTAGTACACAACATCCAGCCTCTTTTCGCGCTAGATTTCCCAAACCGTCAACCAAACCCCATCTCATACCAGCTCTTTTCAGCAAAAAATGGGGGCTCCTCAAAACGGATCGGTTTTGATTACTGGGTATGAATCCTTCTACAGTTACGGCATCTTAGTCGAAACTGATAGCAATTGGCAGTTGTGGACAAGGAGGAATTGGGCATGCATTGGCACTTGAGTTCAAACACCACGGTGTGTCTATGCTATCTTGTTTAACAGAATTTAGGCGTACTAACAACAGGAAAGGCTATACAGTCTTTTCAACACTATTGCCGCACGAGTCTCGAAGCCATTTGACGGATGCAGGTATTCACGTCTACTCATCTGATGTCACGAATGACGACGAAGTACGCGCCCTGCGCGAATCCATCAGTGCTATCACCAAGGGTCGCCTTGATGTGTTGGTTAACTGCGCGTAGGTAGTCCCATCTCCCCCTCTCGGCTTTGCTAACATTCTGTGACTACTTCCTACAGAGGCATTTGTGAGTATTACTAACATTTGAGCTTGTGATCTGTTGTATCTCTAATCTTGTTAGGCTACACAATGACTGCTGCTGATACTGATGTCAAAGAGGTTGAGAAGATGTTCGCCGTCAACCTCTTTGGGCCGATGAGGATGGTCCATGTATTCCACCCCCTCCTCATTCAGGCCAAGGGTAAGATCGTCAACATTGGCAGCGTCGGCGGCATTGTACCCTACGTCTACGGATGTAAGTAATACTCTAAAGTCCGGTGATACCCCACGTCTAAGTATTTCTAGCCAGCTACAATGCTTCTAAAGCCGCACTGCACCATTGGGGCGACACTATGAGGGTAGAGATGAAGCCGCTTGGGTAGGTTCTAACTCGAGAAAAGTCAACTATGTTTCCTAACATGCATGGCAGTGTGACTGTAATCAACATTATTTCGGGTGAGATATCTACAAACATTCTAAAGCGCGATCATGGTCGAAAACTGCCAGACGATTCATTCTACAAACCGTTAGCGGAGCAATTTTCAAGTCATGTCACAAGAACACCGAGTAAGTCCATCCACTTCTACGGGCATTCTCACACTAACAAATCAACAAGACACAACGCCGCCCCAGGTCTATGCCCGCTCGGTTGTGAGCGAGGTCATGAAAAGCCAGCCAAGTGCATGGTTTTGGACTGGAGCCATATCTTCCTTTGTTAGGTATTGTGATATGTTTTTGCCACGAACATTCTGGGTAAGCATCTGTTGCAATTGTATACTAAGATGAGTTGAAGACTAACTATAAACTAAGGATTGGAAATTTACTCAGGATTTCAATCTAAATGTGTTACGCACTAAATGATGTTCTGAACGTACACTACTCCAAGATGTTAAGAGAATGAATCCACAGAAACTAAACAATAATAAAAATATCTACAAAGTAAATGCCCAAAACTCAATGATTAAACCTTGTTCTTATATAGACAGAGTGACATCCTACGCACTAATCAATTGCCTAAGCCGACTTGCATCTCAACCAGTGTCTAAAGCTCAGGGAAGGCCAGCTTAATTTTTGGTTCCCATTCCCCATGAATAAAGGGGTGTAATTTCAACGTCGGTCATTAGATTCTCACTATATCCGACACCCTGCCCCTTCTATTGAGGCAATCGTCCTCCTCGCCCCTTTCCCGCATTTGCTCCCCTGCAATATCAACACACATTTCGAGGTATATATAGCTTTGCACCCTTGTTCCGCCAGTTCGTCTGCCTGCAGCTTATTTGCTATTGCTCGGCTAACATATAGGGCTACCTAGTCTGTAAGGGTTATATCCTGGGGTTAGAGCTAACCCCGGATTCCACCACTGTTAGTTTTGTGATATAATAAAACGCATCGAGCAATAAATGGTAACTTCACGATCACCACATGGCTGACTTGTCAGAAAAATTCCCCAATACGGTTTTCGGAAAGAAGGCAACGAACGCTAAGGTCGACTATTTGTAGGAATAATTTCTAGTTAAATAAAAAGGAAATACCCTGAGGCTTCATACGCCTTTCTTCGAGGATTCATTGGATTGTTGGAGTAACTCGCTACTATCCTGGCCATCACCCACATGACCCCGAGATTCTTCATTTTATGGTTATTTCGTATTGCACACGTCACTTTGTACCCCCCAAGGTCCGCGTCCCCCAATAGGACTCTTAATAGGCTATTACATCCTTGGCTAAGGCATGGCTCATACTTATTGCTACCTACGCTACCTATTTGACATGCACACTTTAGTCTATTTATGTAATACGGCCCTATATATTGGTCGCCATAGGCCAAAGAACAGCTGGCAGGTCGCCGAGCGATGTGACCTCCTTCTCTCGGTAAGGTTTCTTAGTAAATCTGCCACCTATTCTGGACATACCGACCTCCTTCGTGCTAACACCTCCTTCGCTACACTAACACTGTCGGTGTTTAGGTGCCTCTCCTGCAACACTTCGGCCTTCTGCGTTAACCACACATGCATGCATTGGCATGTCACGATGTGCGCCGAGTTTCCACTGTCCTGAACATTCCTCAGAAGACCGACTGCGACGCCGAGTTTCTTGATCACCCGCTGCAGCTTCCTAAGCTGGATGAGCCACATGTGCTGTCTAAGCTCGGCTTCCTCATCAGGCTCTATTTGGAGAACGCCCCAGGATAATGTCGGTACCACGCTGCCCGGCGATGAGTCTTCTGAGCTGTCTGCTGTGTTCACGCCGTTGATCCCCGTTAACGGGTTCGCCCTCTCCATGCAGATCTCGAACCCCTCTATGATGTGTCCTATCAAGGTGCTGGTAATTACTGGGATATAAATGTCAGTGCCACATCCTGAAACAGACGGGAGTTGGGCGGGCCCAGCCAGATAAAAGGGCATCTTGCTCGAGCACTTTTATCTGGCTGGTGTGTTCCCGGAGGCGAGCGTTATTCTTGGGAGGAGATGCGATTGTTACAAAAGGGATTGGGAGCTTCTCATACTGATTGACATCTCATCTCGTGTTGTACACGTGCAACTTATACACTCCTCTGACGTTCGAATGGCCTGCTTCAGTCGGGAGAATGTGACGTCCAAAGAACCGGTGTCCTCTTCGGAATGGAAGGGCATCGAGAGTAGTTCCTTCACTGCGAGTGTTTTACAGTTGCAGAAAATATTCCTAGATCGTTTTTGAGACTCGTCGGGCGCTCTGGGACTGAAGCTACCGTCGAGAGAGCCACTGGGTCCGGCATAAGCCGAGCTAGAGCTTGGCGGAGGTAGGCATTGGCTAACGAAGTCGCCCGTCCCCAAGAATGTATCTGAGCCCAGGTTGAATATCGGATCAAAGCCGTTTGGTATATTCAGTCCACCGGAATCGGCCAACTGTCGGATGTAAGCATCAAACCCCAGCATGGAGTCCATTGTTGAGGATACGAGGGCTCGGGTGCGCGCCGTATCCGCATCCTCCATTGTAATAGATTGTCGGTCCTCCATGGTAGCAGCTTCAGCCCGGCCCGAACCACCGTCTCCAGCGCTCGCCGTACTGAGGGCAATGGCATTCGCTTCTGCAACCGAGATTGGATTTGAGCCACTAGGTGTATCGGATGATTCAAGA
>JAPUUL010001238.1:0-10763 GCA_029590625.1 Lasiodiplodia mahajangana | reverse complement strand
CCGCGTGAGGGACCCCCCCCCCCCCCCCCAACCTACCTACCTACTTACCTACTAGAGACCGTTTTGGATTTCTGTGACGGTCTTAAAATTCTATGACCATTTTGAACCCGAGACGATTTTTCGACTCGGTGACCCTCTGCGACCAAAAATTATTTTAAAAAATTATGACTATATTAATATAGTGACCGTCCCATATATATGATCTTCAAGAGAACAGCATACCGTTGAGACGATTTCCAAAGTTGGTGACAATCACTGTGATCGTCTCCTACAGACCCCCCCTCGCGCTAATGTAGGTCAGTAATATGAAGACTTCGTGAAGATCTTCGGCCATTAATTACAGAATACTACCACAGTAACCGTCATTTCTCGTTGTTTTTGTTCCTGCAGTAGTGGCAGGACTAGATCGGCCACTTGCATAAGGGGCTGCTAAGTTTTCTTGAGAATATCCCTGTCTGTAATGCTTCCGCGTTGTATTTTAATGTCAAGTGTTAAGTGCGGCAGCATGTACAGATCACGGCTGCAGTCAGCAGACTGGTACCTGATCCTAGCCTTATTCATTTGTGCGTGCCGCTTAGTGTTCATTTCGTTTATCGTCACTTAGTCTTCGTACTGTTACCATTGGCCCAATGTTCCGGAGATGGGAACCTCTTCAGCCAATCATTTGCCGCACGCCCCTTCACCTCCTTCATCCACGATACCTATCCTAGAAATTCTATCGCTCGGTAGTAGTGTAGTGTAGTGGAGTATGTGAATTATTAACTTACGGCACTGTATGCCATGTATGTATCGTTCAGAAGTCGTGGCAACCCTCTCTCTCACTCTCTCCCCTTCTTAGCAGCTTTAGTCTGCCCTTAGCACACACAGGCCCTTAGATAGTGTCTCTCCACCCCCAGCCAGATTTGGAGACATCTACCAACTATTAAGCCAACAACAAGCTCATGACCCGATGGCTTGCGGGTCTCTCATATTTATCTGCACTGTGTATACACTGTACATAGTGTGAAGCCATCAGCCCTTTCGGTGTCGAATGGCAGGCTAGTAGGCCACTCCTCGGCGGCCTGGACCGAATCAGCTCGTCGACTCAGTTCCCTATTTGGTCGACCTGACCGGGGCTGGCTCGATAGACTAGACCACATCCAGTGAAGTCCATAATGTCCTCATCCCCCCAAACCCTCCTTTAGGGAACCTCTATCTCTCCCCTTCCACTCACTCACTCTCTTGGTCGTTCGTTACGCTGGAGTCGTGTCGTCGTGGGTTTCGTTCCTTTCTATCACATCACGCTCGTTTGATCTTATCACAATCGTTACTATCTGGGAGATATTCTCCCATTACACTCGTTCCATACCCACCCACCACGACCCTTCGCTCAACCTCGGACGAAGAGACAGGATTCAGGCGCCAGATCGACCTCTGCTTGCTCAGTTAATCGTCGTCCGACTGCTGATCACCCAACGCGCTAAGCAAGCCAGCAAGTGAACAGGGAAACTGATCTTCCACCTACAAAAGAAACGCCGATTAGACACGCAAAAATGAAAATCACAACGTTACAAGCCGCCATAGGGTCGGCTATCTTACTCTTGGCGACTGAGCCGTGCTATGCCAGCTCCGAACACCAGCATCAGCACCATCACCTACATCGCCAGCTTCACCACCATCACCACCATCACCATGCTAGCAAGAGGGATAGCTTTAGCCCTAGCAATGCTACCGTCAACCCCCGATATGAGGCTCACCGATCAGAAAAGCTACAAACCCGAGGAGGCGCTAAATGCGAATTTCCGACTTCGAAGGGGCTTTTCGCCGTCACTCCGGATTCTATGAATGGCGGCTGGGCTCTAGCACCCGATCAGGAATGCGTTGATGGCACTTGGTGCCCCATAGCTTGCCCTCCCGGTCAAGTTATGGCTCAGTGGAAGCCAGGCACCACTTACAAATACCCCGAATCTACCGTTCGTAGGACCCCTCCCACGTGTAGGCATTGGTAGTTAACTGTAAATAGTGCGGCGGTATCTACTGCAACAACGGAGAGATTGACGTTCCATTTGAGGATAAGCCGTGGTGTGTGGATGGCACTGGTACCGTTGATGCTGTGAACAAGGCCGGCAGTGTTGTTTCATTCTGCCAGACAGTACTGCCTGGTTACGAGGATATGATCATCCCCACCGATGTTACCGATACTGCCACTCTAGCCGTTCCGGATCCCTCATACTGGGATTCAACGGCATCCCAGTAAGTTTTTCCGCATCCAGCTATTATGTATTACTCTAACATTAATAGCTTTTACATCAATGCTCCCGGTGTTAGCTCTGATGAGGGCTGTCATTGGGGAGATGATTCAAAGCCTATTGGTAACTGGGCTCCATACGTTGCTGGCGCCAACACGGATGGCAGCGGCAGTACATTCGTCAAGCTTGGAATAAACCCCGTCTGGCAGGATAGCGCCCTGTATAGCACGAAGCCAACTTTCGGCCTCAAAATCGAATGTGATGGGGATTGCAATGGCCTGCCTTGCGAAATCGATGGCAGCGGTGTCATTAGCGATGAGAAGGCAAGCGGTGCAGGGGGTGCTGACTTCTGTGTTGTCACTGTTCCTAAAGGTGGTAAAGCCAACATCATCGTTTACAATTTAGACGGGTCCGATGGCGGCGACGGCGACGACGGCGGTGACGATGAGACCACCTCAAGCTCCGAGGCACCATCAACCTCTACATCAACACCAACTCCGACACCCACAACAACAAGCACTCCCATAACGACAAGCAGTTCGTCGACATCCATCCCGTCAACAACATCAACGCCAATCTCTACATCGACATCATCTTCATCCTCGTCCTCATCGGACGCGCCAACGACAACCTCAGCCAGCAAGAGTGTCGTCTCAAGTTATCCTGTATACTCGAGCTCAACCAGCACGGCCCATTTCTTAGGTGCTGTATACCATCAAAACGATACTTCTAGTGGGGACGATTCGTCAAGCAACCCAACGGCAACGTCGGCTCTTCCCGNCTGACACCACAGGCGAGAGTGCCAGCGGGAGTGGGAGCGGAAGTGAAAGCGAGTCCTCACCAGCTGAGTCGAGCCATAGTGAGAATGCCGGTCGGCGGCAGGACGGTGCCGCTGTTGCCGGTCTCATTGTAGCATTTGTGGCCGCCGTCTATCTACTCTAAGGCATCAAACGAGATACTATAGGCGTCTTCGACTTCGGGTGACACCAATCTCACTCTTTGCAGCGCAAAGAAGATTCACATTTTGCAAACAGGGTCACTTCGGCCCAATTCATTTCAGTACATACTGCAGGACGTTCCGGGCCCGGACTCAGTTTTGGGCCCCTGCAAATAGCGAACGATTTAGTTGATATTGTTTATTGTCTATTCTATACGCCAATGGCAGATCAGGGGCTGGCACATTGGCTAACGAGATATATAAGTTGATTCTCGCTTCTGGAATATACCCACTTCGCACACATTGGGCTTTTTTGGATCAGTTTTGACCCGCTTCGAACAAGGAGATTTTAGTCTCGTGTGGTATGCCTGCTTGGTTATGGGGAAGCAAACTACGATACGCGGAACATGATGACGAAACAACGCTATCTAGCAATTGTTTTATTAGGATGGCATCCTCAAGTCCGTGGCACCTCTCAGCGGAGCTTACAATGAAAATAAGATGCCTCCTTATTTGTTGATTTAGGTGGAAAGCCAACTTCTCGGGGCATTAGATTCTAGGATTACGTTTTACCACCATCTAGCCTACTTTGTAGTAAGAGTATAAAAAGGATATTTTATAATTCGTCATGCCTTCATGGAACCCCTTGTTTGTGTTTGAAGGTGATGTTTCAACTACGCAATCGTGTAAGATGAATAGCGTGATACAGGTGTTGTCTATCATAAGATGCCTTAAATGCCTTTGTTACATATTGTGGAGGTCAGTGCAGTTCCCTTTCACCATGCCAATTTGAATAAGCAGTCTATTAATTAGGGATCATTCTAGTTACGATTATAGGTCGTTGCACACGAGTATCACATCAAGATCTCGTCTAATGGTGTTGAAGTAAATAAACCATAGCCGGAAATCGAAATCATCGAGCTTCTCAAAGACCCCAAGTCAAGATTTAACGTCTTTTAAACCCACGATTCTACAATCGTAATCGTTTCCTATAGAACTCTATTTCTTGTAACATGTTTCTTATAATCAATTCGGCGGAAGTCCTAGGCAATTATTCGCCGATTATCCATCTAGCTGACATTGAGATGACATACGCCTCACCAAATGTCAAGGCCATATCGACATGACCTTCAAGACCGTATCATGATATGCAATTCCGAACTATATTGCAATAGCAGGGCGATGAGGCAAATATAGGCCACGAGAGGACGAAGAGAAGAATATCCGTGAACTTAGATATTATGAGAATATCGTTGATATCGTTAGACTTGTAGATAATGAGTTAGGGAAACAATAGCTCAGAAGACGATGGCTTATTTCGCCCCGAGGATCAATGTCCCAATAGAACTACTTCGACAGACTTAATAAAACCATGTGAATGGTTCCTGGCAATATTTACACATTACCGTGCAATCAGAAGATAAAACTTGGTAGGTATTTATAATATAGAACGTGCATAGTAAGTTCAAGTGCTCCTTGTAGGAGTCCAGAAGACAGGAGACCCCAATTATCTTCATATGAAATCACTACTACGAATATATATATATATATAAAGTAGTTTAGGTGATTGATTCTGCGTTGTCTTGTTCTATACTTATCATGGGATCGGGGAAGCCGATATCGATCGATGAGAACTCAAGCCACAGGACTGACCACCGCAGTACCCAAGGCAACCCAGTTCCGGAACTCTACCTACCACTTCGGCCAGCCGTTGTTGCATGCGACGGCGCCCAATTGGGGACGGGCAGGGGAGCGGGGCATTGCATGAAAGAGCTAATAAGCGGCGAGGGAGTTCATCCGGGAAAGCCTTCTCGTTCCCTCCCCCCCTGTGACGTGACTGACGTTCTTTTCAAATTTTCGGGCGCCGACGACGCGTAACTTGCAGGTTTCGCGCGGGAATCTGCGGGGCCTGAGTGGGCGAGGATCTGTAAGGGATCTTTTTATTTATCTTTTCGTTTCTGGAATCATGAATCTGCAATGAAGTCGTCAGGCATGGTGTTTCCCTCCCCCTCCATCGTAGCACACATCATAACACATAATGCGTTTGGAGTAAGTAAGACAAAGTAACTAATTCTAAGGGAGGAGGAGATGCGTATGTGTAGTTGAGCCAAGTGTCACTTCAGCGGCAACGGGTGAGAGTTCAAAAAAAAAAAAAAAAAACCCTCGCTTGCATTGGCTGTGTTTCACTTCGCATGCGTGTCCTAGATCAGCGCCGACGCCATCTGTGATGAGAATACCTGCTTGTGTTATGTACCATACATACATACACCTACCCACCTTGTACTTGGGGTATACGTATTTCCGCCGAACCTTGGCCTCGATGGGGGGNAGGATTGAGTGGTTGAGGAATTGATCGTCTATCTGTCTGTACGGATGCTTGTCCGCGTGCACTATGTAGATATATGCTATAGGCGTACTATACGGGTGCAAACTGTCCAGTAAAGGTATAGTATAGCAAGTAAGATCAGCCAGCTAACCATTTTTTCTTTCATATTATCCGCCACATTCCGAGTGGAATTCGGATTAGCCCAAGCGGATACATGAGCTGATTGGTGGTCTTATATAAAAAGACAGAAGAATAGATAACAGAGCAAAGAAAAAATTAAGCAAAGAAAGCTGGGGTCCTTGATGGATGGAAAGGAAATGTTGCGTTTCTACATACATACACACACTAATCCTCTCCCCTTTCAAACGCAAGTTGGAGGGAGGGAGGCCTGCCTGGTAGCTACACATGAAACTTTTGTGCATGTGTTCCGATTTCTTGTTCAGCCTGCCTACTCAGTAGCACAAGGGGACATAGCAAACACCTGCCCATTCTGGACGGGCCGCGCCGCCGTTCCACGTGCGGCGCGATGTTGCATGCTTTTTTCGTGTTTCCTCGGGCAAAAAGGTGCGGAAATAGGGTGTACCGAGGACGTGTCTCAGTGGAGTGGTGCTCTGGTTGGGGAAACTAGGACTTATGGAGTGGCGGATTTGGGCAGAAGAACCTTTTAGAGCTAACCACCTTGTGGCACAGAGGCCAAATAGGTAGGGAGAAAAGGGGGCAGGTAGCTGCACGTCACGATGCTTTGTATCCCGGCTGCGTAATACAACCCTATTGTTTTTCTCATGCGAAAGGAAAACTATGGATTTTCCACGTACGACGGTTTATGTATGTACTGAAGTAGCAAGCTGAAATCATTGGATTATTTTTTTCATGCTATGTAGATGGGCTGCCACGCTACGGAGAGCGACCCAGGGATATCTTTGAGGCATTATAAAATAATGACATATGTATATGGTCTAACGACATTTTAGGAATCTTGACAATGCTCCACGCAAAGTTGGATCGTTGTGGACCGATCCTCTATTGCTAAGAGATAAACAATTTACAGTAGCCACCCTGGTGCTGGAATAGCACTAATTTATACCTTCTCCTCGACAGCTTCGGAGGCGAGGGCCTTTTCTTCGGTGGCGTGCTGCATATCGGTAGCGAAGGTGTGATCGGGCCGCCAGCCGGCAGACTTGCGGGGAGAAACGGCAGCCATACACATGTCGGCCTGTTCGAGCGACAGACCCTTGAGCTCGGGAACTAAGAAGTATGCAAACAGAGTGCTGAAGATGCAGAGGGAGCCCCAGAGGAAGAACACCTTGGGACCCAAATTGGCCTTATCAGCACTGACTAGGAAGGGTGTGATGACGGCTGCGTGATTGTGTTAGCTTAGATGATCCAATGGTTGCTAATGCGCGAACGCATTGGGAGTTCACTTACCAATGATAGTATTCCAGAACCAGTTGGAGGCGGTCGAGATACCGACACCACGAGAACGAATTGGCAGAGGGAAGATTTCACCGACGACGACCCAGGCGGTAGGACCCCATGTGCTAGCGAAGAAGGCGATGTTGATAGAGATGAAAGCAATCATGGCCGATACAGCGTTGTGGTTGTTGAGCTCACTCCTGCCGGCGGTCACACCAACAATAGCAATAATGAATTGACAGACGACCATGCCGCAACCACCACCAATGAGAATAGCGCGACGACCGAGCTTCTCGATAGTAACGAAAGAGATAGGGGTAGTGAGCACGTTGACCAGGGTGGTGATGAGGGAGATGAGGAAGACGTTGGAAATCGTTCCGAGCTGCTTGAAGAACTGAGGGCCGAAGTAGAAGATGAAGTTGATACCAGTGAGCTGCTGGGCGCACTGAAGACCGGCACCTAGGATTGTTCGGCGGATGGGGCTGTCACCCTTGGTGATATCGCCCTTGAGGCAGGCCAACCATGACTGTACGTAGCTCATTTGGGGAATGTTGGCCATCTCGAACTCATTGTTGGCAATGATTTCGGCCAGTTCATCCTTGATGTAAGTAGAATCTTGAGGTTGGCCACGAACGAAGGCAAGGGCCTTGGCGGCCTTCTCGATCTCACCCTTCTTGACATAGTAACGAGGCGACTCAGGCAGGAAGAGGAGACCACCTCCGAGAATGATGGCCCACAAGAACTGGACACCAATGGGAATACGGTAAGAGCCGGTGTCGTTGCGGCCCTGGGCGGTATAAACGACCACGTTGGCGAGCAGAATACCAATTGTAATGCAGAATTGGTAGCCGGAAACCATAGCACCGCGGACCTTCTTGGGAGCGATCTCGGACATGTACAGAATGACGACGGCGGAGATGAAACCGACGCCACCACCAGCAATCAGACGGCCGAAAACGAAGAGAACCTCCTGGTTGGTGCTGGCAATCTCGAGAATGCAACCAACGGTGAAGACCAAGCAGCCACCAATGATGGTAGGGCGACGGCCAATAAAGTCGGCAATATCACCGCCTACCAGTGCACCGAGGAACGTACCGAGAGAGAGAATTGAGGTGAATAGGGACGAGGTGGAGGAGGAGATGACGAAATCATCCTTGGGTATGCCGATGGGCAAACCGGTATCGAAATCGTATTTATACCCGGTGTAGAGTTCGATGAAGTACGGCGTGGCAAGCACACCACCCATCCAACCTGCGAGAGTGTCAGCGACCGAATAGCGTTTAGCCGCTTACCGCGGGAGACAGCAAGCCTTACCGGTGTCATAACCAAAGAAGATACCGCCAAAGGCGGCGAAGGCACAGATCAAGTAGGCCTTGAATGTGACGGGCGCCTCGATACGCGAGACATCGGCCGTGCCCGAGATAGCAACACCTCCAGCCATGGCTGCGATCCGAATTGGTTCTTGCGACTTTACTTTCGGGGTTGGTAAAGTTATGACCCTTCTGAACAGACCAGACTGTGTACTTGTCGGTCCCTTGAGACTGGGGAAGTTGGGGTTTCGAGATGGGGTAACCAGCAGAGAAGACGGGAGATCATGTTGGGGGAGAGGGCAAGCAGCATGGTATTATATACCTTACCTACCCTTAGCTCCTCTCACGGAGACGAGACTCGCGACAAAGAGGAGACCCCTTCACCACCCACGTCAAAGAGAGATACATGCGTACATACCTACCTACATGGCGTGGTTACATGCGACATGGACACACCCTAGCCCATGGCAACATGGGGTGGGAGGGGCAAGCGTTGCACAATACAGGGGCCTGGAAACGGTTACACTTCGAGTGCGACATACCTCCCAGGCCTTGCGTCCCTGGTAGTAACATGGTACGCATAAGGCCTAGGTTGGGTAGGTACTCGTGGTAGGTATGCGTGCGTGCGTGTGTAGGTAGTAGGTATGCGTAGGAGAGGAGGCATGGAGGGAGGTGACTCGCTTCTCGATTCCGGCGACAGAAACCACCGAACTGGAGCAGCAGAGGAATTTCGACACGAGGTGTTGATCGAGTCTAGACTAGCGGCGGACCATGCTTAATTCTGGTGAACACACTAAGACGCTGCTAAGGTGATTGGGCCAGCCCACTGGCCAGCCAAGGCCTGCAGCCAGGGTAGCGGCTTATAGGCAGGGGTGGAAAAGGGCCGTCTTTTTGTTCTTGGGGGGAGCGAGGAGAGGAGATCCTGCTTGGTTTGACCGAGAAGTGGACGGCCGACTCCACAAAGCTGCGAAAGGATTCCCCATCCAGAACTTCTGTCAGAGACGACCCCAGGCCGGGGAATTGATGGAGAAGATGGGGCAAGGATACCCTCTACCTCCGCGCTCTACCTCTACCTACCAGGCCGTCCTAGGCTCAGAGCGTGTAGGTAAGTAGTGTTGGGGCTAACATCGGCTCTACGCTAGTTGTGTCTAGTGTGTTGTCTTAGTAGGTATTGTACCTAACGAAGAAGGGCGAAGAATACTGTAAAACAAAATGAATTGAAATGAAATGGAAAAAGTAAAAAGCAAATCAGACACGTGGTATGGGCATGCCGACCTACCTCTGCTCGTACTGTACCTAGAACGAACCCAACCCATCGATCAATCCGTTAAAAAAAAATCTGCCAAATCTCTGCCCGTCACCTGGGCCATCATCCCGCCCTTTGTCCTAACGGCCGAGCCTCGGTGGTTCCTTGGGAATGCCTTTCTAAAACGGTCGACTATGTACCTTTGCAACTATTTTGACGGTATGTGTATTAGTCATCTCGTCTCGTGTGTCTTAGGTTACCTCGTGGGCGCGAGTCTCGCCCGGCGATCTATGTAGTCCAGATTGTATGAGCAGAGCTTGGTGATGATAGATGGCGTATGCTAGGCATACCTAATGAAGATCATGCTTTGTGAAAATATTATAGTACCTAAGGTACTTAGACGGTGTAAATAGTTTACAAGTATGTAAGTAGGTAGGTATATCAGTCGCTAAATACCAAAGTGGAATTAATAGCCGTAGTAACCCATTAGATGTAGTCTAATCAGGTATGTTCAAGCTGATGAGGCGCAACCGTTTCCCGGATGGAGTCAACCACCAACCATTATATTTCGAGAAAAGAGGAGGCGACGTTACATGATCTTCCTAGTTGGTAGGTACTGCGTCTGAAATTGATGGTTCTCTGGTGATCAGTGGTGGTTGTCCAGCATCCAACGTCCAGTGGCTACCTGGCTGGCTTAGGTGCTTCAAACGGATAGTACATGGAGGTAGGTAGTATTCGTACGAACGTAGGTTAGGTATGTACAGTACAGTACTACGTACACTATGTAAGTAGTAGTAGGCCTATCCGTAAACTGTATGTAAGTATCTACTCGCAAAGTATCTACCTACCATCCCATCATCTCTCCACATCCTTAAACGCCATGAGACGCCACTCCGATGTACCTACACTCGGCTGAGGTACCTATGCGTATGCTGCATCTGAGTCGTTTGCTCGTTTGCTAGCCTGCCCGGGAAAAAAGTCACTTGCTTCTCTCGTTTTTCCAAGCTTCCAATTGGCAGATCAGATCCCACGACAGTGGCGTTGACGGGAGAGACACCCAAAAGTCAGCCACGATGGTACTGTACGTTAGACGCAGTTGCATGTTATTCTCTGGTATTTTGGGTCGTCAAGTGTCGGACGAAACCCACGAATTGCACCTGACACACAGCACACAGCACACTGCACACTGCCACCGGCCTTGCCTGACCTTGCTGCACGAGTTGCAGGCGGCTGTATTCCAAATTGGCCGAGGCCCGGACACAATCAACCACTCGGATCAAAGAGTCCCGTGATGTCCTCTGCT
>JAPUUL010001237.1:0-10767 GCA_029590625.1 Lasiodiplodia mahajangana | reverse complement strand
CTATACGCGACGCTAGGGAAGCTAGACCTGACGAATGAAGACCGCCTGCGCCCGAGCTGGGACAAGTACTTCATGGCCCTGGCGTCCCTCGCCGCGCGGCGGTGCAATTGCATGAAGCGCGCCGTGGGGTGCGTGTTGGTGGACAGCAAGCGACGCGTGATATCGACCGGGTACAACGGGACCCCGCGGAATATGGTGAACTGCATGGAAGGCGGGTGTCCGCGCTGCAACTCGGGCGACGCCACCAGCGGCGTGTCATTGGCGACCTGTCTCTGTCTTCACGCGGAAGAGAATGCCCTCCTCGAGGCAGGGCGCGAGCGCATCCGCGATGGCAGCGTGTTGTACTGTAATACGTGTCCCTGTCTTACCTGTAGCATCAAGATCGTGCAGGTCGGTATTAGTGAGGTGGTATACAGCCAGGGATATAGCATGGACAGCGAGACGGCCAAAGTCTTCTTAATTGCAGGAGTCAAGTTGAGGCAGTTTTCCCCGGTAAGTTGAATCCTTCGTAAGCTAGAGAATATCATCTAACGATTGGTGTAGCCAGCCGATGGGTTGATACATTTGGGGAAGATCTAAAAACAAGGTTCTCGTCGACTCGACGAATATATATCATTTTCATCAAGTTGACTAATTAACACCTCAAGACTAGATATACTTTCCTCGCATAGTGTTGTATAATGCTACAATGATACCCTATAAGACACTCTAGTCTCAACATTATTTCAATGTGACGACGATTTTCATGACTTTACCGTAAACCGTGCTGTGTCAACATCTAACGAACCTTGCATATTTGAATGGAAGATTAAGTATGTCATGATTCATATACTCGAGACCACGATATATAATTAGTAGAACAGATTTATTGGTATTGGCATTATAGAGAAGCTTGTGGGAAAGCATATGGGGTATTGATCAACAACATTATCCGCTGTTCAAGGCTCTCTAGTGGGAGAGCTAGTTGGATAATTTATACATCTTAGCAACATGACTGATTCATCATTTCGCTAGGATTTCCCTCATTCTCGTTTAACTTAATCCGAACATGCTTGGCTGAGATCGGTTAAAGAGCCTAGTGGGTAGAATAATTTCGTGGTACCGGAACATCGATATTCGGGGTCCTAGATGACATCGTGCTCATCTGCAGCATGCGCCACTAGCATTGCCCCCGTTTTCTGTTTGTTCGATATGCCTCGTTTATGCGGCGATAGAGGCCTTCTTCGCATTCCGCTTCTTGACGAGCTTGGAGATCCACAAGCTGATTAGACCAACACCGACGACGAAAACGATAGCTAGCAAAGGAACCAATTAGCATACTAGTCCAATGAACCATCGCCATATCACATGTAGTGTGCTAGCACCATAGCACTTACCGAACACGACGATGACACCAGCCTCTTGTTGAGCCCCTATATTCAATTAGTTCCAAAGCTAAACAGTATAGCCGGCGCCCGTAATTCCCGTCTCGAAAATAGCGCTCGTGATCAAGGGGTGCTCACAGTTTTCGCGGCGGGCAAGCTGGTGGACGGCGTCGCGAGCGACGATGGCGGTGTTAATGGCAGGCATTTTGAGGGCTATCCTAAATTAGTACTTGTGTTGAATTCGAAGTTAAATTGAGACACATGAAGGTCTCGACGAAAGTGACCGCTAAGCTGAGGCTATAAAAACGCTCAATCCACTCCAGTCCTACTAATGAATTTCCATACAAAGAGCAGGGCCAATTTGCTTATGCGGCTGCCAAGCCCAAGCTTGTAGACAGCATAGACCAGCTTTAGCGTCAATTGGACCGAGCGCGTCGACCCGGTAACAAGAATTGAAGAGATTTACTTACTTAAACTGTCAGGGTCTTCCAACGAAATAGACACGATTAGGCGATTGAGAGGGTGTAGAGGAGTTTGTTCTGCGAACAACACGAGCCTTGGTTAAAGTTGAATAACTTGGGTCTGAATCTCGCAAGGACAAGTGAGTTAAGAAAAGGAAAAAAGGAAGAGAAGAAAGAGTTCAAGATGTCCAGGCGGAAAGGAAGTAGTAATAATAACATTAACTGGAGAAGCTAGCTTGTTGGAGCTTCAAGGCAGAGGTAGTACTTTGTTAGTGGTAGGCAGGAGATAGGTGGTCTAGGTACATCTGTAGCGCACCCCCATGCAACCATCAAAAAGCTTGGTTTCTTGGCTGATGTCGGTCCAACAGGGAGCGCTAGCACACTTGCAGGGCGCTGTTTTTTTTTCCCTCGCAATGTACTTATGTACCTCAGGCTCTGCGCGATTTTGTCGAGGGCAGATGGACCGACCAACCAGTGAGGGGATTGGTTGTCATCAGACCCAGTGCGGGGAGCAAAATACCGTGCGATGCCGCAATAGGCAATGGGAACAAGATCTGCAATTGGGGGGATGCGACGGGGATGGTAGTAGGAAAGCGATTGAAAGTCGCGCGACGAAAGCCGAGACTATCGGCCAGAGACGAAAGACCCGGCCAAACAGAGACGCGGTGATGCCGAGCTGCTTACCAGGGATTGCAGGATGACGTAGGTGGAATTGTTCACCGACGATTTGAAATGGGATGCGAGAAAAAGCCCGCTGATCCGGGAGGACACAAAGAGGTAGAAAGACTGAGAGGCACGACAGCAGAACGGCAACGGCTTGGTGTCGACGTTTCGATATTGTGTTGTATTGTAGGATGCGGATTGAAGTTGAAATGACGAACAGCTAGGATGATCGAAGTTTCGAGTTCCAGGACCGACTAAGACCCTAAGACCAGGCTAAGACCGACCAGACCAGGCAAAGGTGGAGTCTGTTTATCGCGCCATGGGGCCATTGGCGAGTAAGAATCCTTTGGAGGGTCCGAGCTTCCGCGCCCCCTAGCCGTTTCCATCACGGTCTAACTGCTTGAGGTCCTTCTTATCACAGTATCAGGAAGTGTATCAGAAACGACCGGTCAGGTACCCATACCACCTACCTAACGCCTACCCGGGCAGAACCCAGGTCATATCACTTGATATTAGCACAGTGCTGCCAGCTCGAGCACTATGCACGACCTCCGTTTTGTCTTCATGCGGCATTTCTACAGCGAACCCTGTCGATGTGTATTTTCATGATGCATGCCGCCTGCCCGCAACAACTTCATTCAGCCCCAGCAGGCCTTAACTGAAGCACCTACATATAATCTAGTGTTAGTCCCTTGCCTTTCAGTGACCAAGACGCTCAATATGAGATATCAACTATCTAAGCTCAGTGTATATAAAATGCCTGCGTTCTTGCTATCGCAAGTCAAGACAAAATATGCGTTATTAAACTCAGTGCCTGGCCAACGGTTTCAGTCCCGAACATTCCCTCCAACCTTGGGGTGTTGGGGCATCCCATCGATCGTACATACTAGCAACATTAACCCAACAGTAGTCACGGCTCATAAAGACAAGGCAAGACTTTCGGCTTTCGCTACATCTTGGTACCATGGCGTGGCGGTCTGGGCGCTCCTGCGGCGTCAATCACTAATTCCAATTACCCCCATGTTCATCAGTTATATTCAATTGTCTTCGTAGTATGCTAGTAGGAGTTATCTCCTTGTTTCCGAAACCTCATTCTACAAGACGAGTTTCGAGCATTTTAGTGTATGGAAATTCAGAAATAATCTAGAGCAGAGCCAAGCGCATATGAAGATGAGCATTACATAAAAGACTAACGTTGCGACACGACACGGCAGAGGTAAAATGGGCTCAAACATGGGGATGTTATAAAAGGTCGGTATAATGTACCGATTTAGTTACACCCTTTTCCGTAAGTACATACCTAGGTAGCCTTCGAGAGGTATCGATCCATAAACAGGTGAGTTGCCAACGTTGACACTTAAGGTTAAATTGAATGTCTGCGTTACACGTACATCTATCCTTCTACTTGCAGCTTAGGTTGCTCCCTATTAGCAAAGTTTTCTGAATAAAGTTGGCTGGTATTTCACCTACCTGTTGAGATTCAGTTCATTCACTCGCCAGCCCTCGGCATATAACGCACCCTACATTAACAGCGAGGGTTAATTAGAGCCCCGTTATTATACCGAGGTTTGGGTATAAGCGAGGCTATAGATGTTATTCGATAGTTTACCAGGTTCATCTATCCAGAATGGCGACACGAGATCACAATCTTAGTGGGAAGTGTTGAGCGAGATGCTCAATCTTATATCTACCAGCAGAAAACCCGTAAAATTCTAAGCCTGTCATCGACTCGTCAATCCATCTCTTGGGCTTTATAGGAACCCGTGTAAAATCCGGTAGCCTCGCAAAGATTTCTAAGCTATCTAGGGCTAGGTAGGATGAAAGACGCTGCATTTGTACTAGCGCGGCGAATGCTCAATCTGCCTGACCTAGAGGACTATAACACCGGCTTCTCGAAGCCATGTCGCGACATAGTCTCGTTTGTTGCATGGAAACGGGCCTGGGAGTGCTGTGAGTTGAATCATTGTCCTAATACTTAACTAGATAACACACCATGTAGTCTTACTTGCGCAGGTACAGACTCCGTTCCTCTTTCTAGCCGCCTTGCTCCGCCCAATGAGAGCATTACGAAAGTGAGCCCCTAGGTCTTCACGCATAGATCCCCAAAACGAAGGACCTGCGTACGTACTACCTATGCACGCTAGGGCATGACTATCTGTGAGGGGGAAGCTGGCACTGCTCCGTGATCTAAATGATATGATGATGCACGCCGGCCAACCCGCGCTGGTCGCCTTACAAAGGGGACTAAAGATTGTGAGGCTCCCGAGCCGCTAGTGAACGACCGTCTTCGTAGATGCGTGATCTAAGCAACTAAGCGAACTTGTTCGTGCTTGATAGCTACTTTATAATAATAACGACCTAGAAGACAGTTGCGCGTGACACCCTACGCTTTGATGACGATACTCTGCAGAGGTGAACCGGCCTCGAATATCAATCATTTCCCGTGTGAAAGATGCTACGCTGCGTTCATCATTTGAGTCTCTTTAAATTGATCGTTTGGTACATAGTCATAACGCTTGCTATCACGCTCTACATAGCAAAGCCAACCAAAGAAAGGCCGGCTGTCTCGGAGCAACCCAAATGTGCAGCCTTAGGTCCAGTACCTCAAAGCATCTCCCGAGCCTCTCATATCCAATGCCAAAGTCCGTGTGTAATTGCTTATATGCAGAATCTATCGGCTGCCTCTCCTCCCCGTTCATAATATAATAAATATTAATTATCGCAGCGGTGCGGTTGGACTATCGCAGATGTTCACAATCCAGGATATAAGGGAGGAGGTCGATGTTTGCGCGTGTAGGAGTCTCTTCGATTACAACTTGGCCGTCTCGGCTAGTTCGCCGACCTTGAGCTTTGCGCCATATTTCTCGAGCACATTCTTGCCGTGGTATTTCCAGAACTGCTTGGTGGCGTTCTTGCCGGCCACGCGCTTGAGGATCTTGGCACCACCCGGATGCTCATCGAGGAAGTCTATAGCACGACAACGAAAGACTGCATTAGCGACGAAGAGCTTGTGATAGGGTATAAAAAGGAAAGGAGAGGCTTTTCGCTACTAACTTGTTATGTCGTACACACCGCTGTCAACAATTATATACATGCCATTCTGCTCGTCCTTGTGCTCGCCGACCTCCTTCGCTGTGAACGTTTTCGACATAGTGACTGGGTTGGTGGTACTTTTTAGCGGTAAGGAAATATTATGCGGAGTAAGCAAGTTTGAAGTTGGTCGCGTGGCGAAAATAGAGTTGCGATATTATATGTGTATGTGAAAGAATAGATTAGTATGACGATGATGATCGAAGAACGAATCGTAATGTTGAAAGTATTCGGCGCCCGGTAATCGCTTTCCCCAACTTGGCTGAAAGAGCCTCGGCATTGGCAAAGCGAGGTTCCAGCGTAGAGTGATCAAATATCCTTTCTATGATTGGCCACAAGGTCCAAGTGGATGCGGCGAGCTAACTATCCCCAGCATGCCCCAGCATGCCCCAGCTTTAGCTTAGTCCCGACTTACCTCACCACCTTCTATCCAAGTACTTACCTAGGTACCTTATCTAACAAGTTATCCACAGACTCCAATATCTCATTGGGAGCGAGGTGATGGTATGTAGATGCTAGGTATAGCAACCAAGACGGAGTGTAATAAATGTAGGTATTTCTTGGCCAGCGAGAGACCTCTAGCCTGCTAGTTGACATATTTCTAGGCGAGTGTTGTCATTGTACCAATATATAGACTCATACGTGAATCAACTCCAAGTTCCTTATACTCCAACATGAGAGTAAGCGACTAAGGCCAGCAGAGACCTAGTTCCCTACTAAATCCTTCCGTTCCTTCGATATGATCGATCATTTCCTCCAGCCGGACTGGGAATCGAATGCCATCAAAGGCTAGGTTTGTTTTCTGTCCAAAGCGAGCTGTAAGCCCTCTATCACGGCCACTCAAGCGGCCATCGTTACAGTGTACGTACCATGATGCGATGACAGCCGGCCGGCGCAACGTTCGGTCAATTGATTGTGTGCCTTCGTCCCATAACGTAAAGTTCTTCATGGTGTCTATGCGTATGATGCCTTGTGCTTTGGAAGGTCCGGTAGGCCAGTAGGAGTGATAAGATCCCAATGAAGAGGGAGGCGAGGCTAGTGACGAGAGCCACAACGTCTTTTGGCGCAATTGCAGGCATTATTGGATAAGTCAAGGGGTTCACTCGCGAGTTTATTTTGGTGTTTATCATTCAGCAAACCTTGGTGAAGCGATCTATCAGTTTTATATATTTGTTTTTGGAGATATGTCAGTCGAATCCGTTTACATCTCTACTTGCACACGTAGGTAATAGCAGTAAGCACGCATATTTTGCGTAGTTAAAAAGGATTCATTCAAGAGTCCTTTGCGACGGTGCGATATTGGCTCGTGATATCTAACAACCACGTCCACCCCGTGTAATCGTCAGTGCGGCAGTGCGCCATTGGCCCTTAAGATCTAACTAAGCTGAGGTGCCGCGAATAATGGTTTGCAGGTTGGCTTGCAGACAAGCCTGATCGGAACCCAAGTTTCCTCCGCGTTTGCCTATTATCAATTTACCGAACCGGTCAGCATGGTTAGAGATCGTCCCTACATACATAGTCGTCGAATGCGACGGTGCGCTATTGGTTAGACACTCCCCATATCAAGGGTCTGTTGAGCCTAGAATGCGACAATGTGACTGACGACCTAACCTCGGGTCACCGCCCCGCCCATGACAGGGGCCCTCGATTGCGAAAGTGCGATATTGGCTAAGAACTCAGCTCATTATGACGCTACCTTTGCAGTTTTACAAGCCCGTTCCTATTCCTGTTTTCTATATATTGCTGGGCCTTGCTTCACTGGGCCTTCATTATATCTTCACTGCGACACTGCGACAGCCAATAGACCTTAACACACTGCACACCTGCAGGTGGCTTGATTTAGCATGCCTGAACCCCCGAGAAAGAGGCAGAGGCGGCACCTAAACTACGACAAGTGTCAATTCTGCCGGAAGGCTAAGAAAGCGGTGCGTAGTAGAAAGTCCGCACGTCAAGAATCTCATACTTACACATTCATATTAGTGTACGCCTGTCGAGCGGGTATGGCCACAGAAGTGTGAGAGATGCATTGAACTAGAACTCCAATGTTCGGAAAATTCACGGGCTGCGGGAGCTCCCCCTATTATACCTCCTCAACCTATCAGCCAAGTCACCGAAGCAACGCAGATTCAAAAGCTGCGCGACCTGTAGGTTCTAGCCTTGTCTATAACATTTAGTGCTAGTCCTGATCTTCTTTCTCCTAGATCACTGAGAGCCGCATGGCTACAGCGGATCGACACTTATCAAAATTCTTTACAGACCACTGCTGCCAGTCTCAGTGAACTATTCACCTTGTACACTTATGTGCGGACTCATAGGAAGAGAACAGCTTCAGTTAGTGAGGTCATTGAAGAGGAAAAACACTCTCTATATGCTGATTTATTGAGTGAGAGCGTCTCCTCTACTAACCCGATGATAGCCCTTGTGGCCGTATCATTAGAAACTACAGTACAAACTTTCCCTCAAAATCAGTATGGGGAGGCTCCATCACGAGAATCGGTCGACTCCTTATGGAAGAGTGGTGATCTTAGCACAGCATTATACGTGCAAGAAACTATGCTACTAGAGAATAGTGGCAGAGAGGCAACTCATGCCGACGTGCAAAAATACTGTGACATCTATTCTGAGATGGTAGAGCACCTGGGGACAATTACCCGTGGTAACGTTCCTGCGGTACCTCCGCTCCACAATCTCCTGACTTGGACTGGGGGGAAGATAAGCCTTCCCTTAGACTCAACTCAAGGCCATCTTGTACTCATGAAGGACTACATGGGCCGGTCGTTGCTGCACGTGGCTCTAGACCTGGGAGTTAACGAAGACATAGTGCGCTCCATTGGATTCAACAAAGCCTTGATTACCAAGGATCTTTGGGGTCGGCTGCCGATTCATATTGCATCTTCAGGGAACTCAGAAGCTATGGTAGATTACTTCATCGAAAAAGGAGCGAATCTTGACGCCAAAGACCAAGAAGGGCATTCGGCAATCGTCTACGCAAGTGCTATTGGAAATGAGACGATTGTTCGGCTGTTACCCGTACACGAAAGGAGCACCAATAACGATATAGCAATCTCAATAGGCTATGCCGCCAAAAATGGACATACTACTGTGGTTCGATTACTGCTCGAAAGAGGCGCTATGGTGTATATGGGGGATGTGCTATACAAGGCCGCCCGAAGTGGGCATATTGCTGTGGTTCGATTATTACTGGAGAGAGTCGGCAATGCTTCTATAGAAGTGGCACTAGAAGGGGTTGCTAGGACTAAACATATTGCTGTTTTTCAATATCTGCTTAAAAAGTGTCCCGACGCAGATATGAAAGAGCTACTATTCGCGGCTGCCGGGGAGGGAGATACTGCTATTACCCAACTACTTCTCGATAATGGTGCCAGCATCAACCATCAAGATTACGATGGTCATACACCGTTATCACTAGCCGCATGGATTGGGAATGAAGATGTCGTCCAATTACTACTCGAATATGGCGCAGACCCCAACATAACTGATAACGAGGGCTTGACGCCACTACAGGCCGCTATCAAGAATGGGCATCGGGATATAGCTAAAATACTGGAAACGGCGGTCTGCCCCTGAAGTTCCTCGGAGCCCGAATAGGCGATCCTGAGCTAGGAAACCTGAAGGTATACTTACGATATTCTCCGGACACGAAACCCTGTGAACGGGCAGGTTGCATTCCACAGGCTGTAGTCTGTGAAGAGTGAAACAGAAGCATTAAGTGCGCCTGAGATGGATAGCGGCTACCACTTGAATACTCCTTGGGCTACAACAGCACATCGGTTGCTCCACGATAAGGTTGGTGCTACGTACAAGCTGTTAGGGCCGTTAGCAGCAAAGCATCGTTCATTTCATAGCTCGGGGGCTAGGATAGGAGAACGCGGACGCATCAATTAAAAGGAGGATGTTTAAACGATGGGTTTCTCGGCATCTGGGGCCAATTTGCTATATCTACTTACAATGCCTTTGCCGTAAGGACGTCGGTAGAGTTGAGCCTCGGCGCTAGGTTGTCACGTTTCATGAGTCTCAGTTAGCAAATTGTCTAATTTTTAGATAATGAATTCACGATGAAGATCTCCATATAAGGAATAATAGCATCCCAGGGATCCTTGAGTTTTTCTCGACGTGTAGAAAGGTCGGGGTAGCTTGGAGCGTATAAGACACATGATTGTGGTGACGGATCTGAAGCTACACGCTGAAACCGTAACTACCATCGAAGCTCCATAACGACCCCGAATGGCGGACGGCCCTGAACCAATGGTTCGGGATGCTGACCAGAAGGATATGCCGGCAAGCGTAAAGCAAAAACGATGTCCAAATCCTCAACATGCGGGACAGTTTTCTCAATTAGTTTTACAACGCCACCGGTCGAAAACAACGCGCCGTCAAGGCCAACGCCCAGCCCTACGGGGTGGCATTCGCAGCTGGGATAGCTAAGGGGGCTCTACGTCGTGTACGCGGGCAGGAGACATGGCCGATTTGGGTACCGTAAGCGGTAGCCCCCGTGGAGCACAGTAGAGTTCAGCTAGGGTGTTGTCAAGGTTATATGGCGTCGCTATTTGGCTCGTAAGGCTAATGGTCGCCTTATCTAGTAAAACCGCCGTTCTAGGGGTTTTATAATAATGAGCGAACATAGATCATGGTAGGTGGCTGGCAATAGCGGTCTATACTAAGCAGTAAAGCTTGCGCGCCAATGCCGGATAGGCTGTCTTTATACGCAGACGTACAAACTCGACGAATGCTAGGCTATGGGAAAAACTACTTATCGGCGGTGATGGGGAGGGAAACCGAATAAGATCAATATTAGGTCGCAATCCAGATATGGGCCATCATGACATAGCTCTTAGCGTTATGTTGTAGTGTATATATTATCTCTATTCTATATGTCATGCCGTCGTTCCATAAAGCTATGTCTCTCTAATGCTTGACGGAACAAACTCGCGAATCCTGCAGTCCCTTGGCAATCGCTTTCGTGCATCTTGTCTAGAGCTTTCGGCATCCACTCCTGTATCTTTTGTATCCTGTTGCTGTTCTACAAAGGGGGTCAGTTTCGGGTTCGAGGACAAGGTACTCGGTCTCTTATCAGAGGCTTAACCCGGACGGCAAACAAGGCTCTATCTTCGGTGGAATGGATGTTAATACGTACCGAAGGGTGAGTGCTCATCCACTCGGGCGGCTCT
>JAPUUL010001236.1:0-10768 GCA_029590625.1 Lasiodiplodia mahajangana | reverse complement strand
GTTCCATGGCTGGCGTGCGCTTTGGGAGAGCGCTCGTGTCGCAGCCATGAATAGACATGACGGACATATCGGTCTTGGAGCTGCGAGCGCGCTCATCATTGCATATTCAAAACGTGTTGCTACAAAGACGCGGGCCGACAGGTGTCTAATGAGGGCTGCGTTGTCGGCTGTCTTCCCGGGTTCCAGAAAGTTTTCTGCAAATTTGTTACTTAGCTCGAGGTACGTACTGCATACGGTACGACACCCACTGTATTCTCTACTTGTTTATACTGTACGCATACAAATCCTGGAGAACTCGCTACCTCAACCATGCAACTATACTCGCTAAACTTGGATGGTCTGTGCTTTCTTTCCTAAATTGGCAATTTCTTGCTATTGCTACCAGGTACATGTAAAAGTATACCTGCTTAGCACACTTAAAGTTGGCAGAAGACCTGGACCATAACGAAGAGCCTCAATGCTGATATATAACTTCTCTGGAAGAAATACCGACGGGAGTGATGTTATTTCCACGAATAAAATTATAAATGTAAAGATAGCTTAACACTAGTGTGTATCTTGATTTGGGAGGGTTCGTCTCTTCTTTTTTTGGATCGATCATATTGCACTATACTAAGTATGACATACTCTGCATGCTTTCTATGATTCTTGAAAGCAGAGACACGTATCTCAGCGTCACCGCCAACAAATCGACGCCACCACGGAGCACCGGTCTCTCTTCGGTCACATCCCGTCAAAGCCTCTATTCTATAGTGCGCAGTTTTGTCTCACACGCCTTCCGGCAAGGTCGGCCCAAAACCCAAGCCGAATACTCGGGAGTTCAGGTTTCCATTCAGCTGGGAATTGCGGCAGCGGCGAACTTCGGGGTCCAAGACAGTTTAAATTAGGTCACGAACCACGTAGTGATGTATCTAGATACTATACAATTGACTCTCCATGAGACGTGCGGTTTGTCTGACTGATAACTCGTCAAGAGTGAGACCATTCACGTAAACACAGTCTTCCTCAGCTATTATTACGGTCACACACATCATTTCGACACGAAGCCGAGGCGGCAAGGAAGAAGAAATTCATACGAATGGAACTTTTATACGCATGTATACAACACTACCACGGTGGGAATACCAAGCAAGTGGAAGCAGGGGGTCCAATGTCTTAGATCTGTTCGATTCTGCACCATCTACACCACACCCTACAAGAATCGTTAGCTTCCAAGTGTGGCTGGAACCAGACCGCCAGAAGGCAGACCACTATGACGCTTTCTATCTGCAGGGAAAGTAATCGATGACCACTAACTTCGCGAGATAATGGCTACGCTGTGGACGACGCCTCCGTGCATGGCACTTTCAGAAATCTGAATATGGCAGATCATACCCATTGGGAGTCTAAGTTACGTTGCGTCCCAATCCTGCGATATTGGTATCAAAGCTCTAGACGAGACAGCTGCAGTCTCTTGAGGTGCAACAGGCCTCAGCATCGTCTGAACTCACCGTATAAGGCTAAAAACACAATCTTCCAAACCTTGCTTGAAGCGCCTTTCTGAATACTAGCGTGACACCGTCGATTATGCAAGCACGTTGCAGCGTTAAATATAGCTCTCCCAGCTATTCGAGAAGCATACGTACCCGCTAAGACAGGGTATGTCTTCATAACGAAATCAACTAGGTAAATCGCTTGACGAATCTATTCAATAGATGGTCCTAGCTTCCGAGTCTCGTATGTGTCTCTCTAGTCCGGGTTGTCTCAATGCATTATAGTAACGTTTTCTAGGCGTCAAGTGTCGCATCAGATGAGTATTTTCTACCTGGGTAGTCGACCTACCAACCTAACATAGGTAGGCGAGGTAGGTAGAGTTGCATGAGTTAGAGAGCTGGATCGATCGCGGTTCCTGGATCTACAGATCACCAACAATGATCCACGAATGGACTAGATCACCGACTTGGGGAGTTAGAAGTGCGGGCCTGCAGGTCTGGTCGATTTCCAAAGGTGCGTCGGGGATTGGTTCCAGCAAACTTGAAGCGATGTTACATTATGGTGGATATTTTCTTAGAGGGGCCTGTGTGAAACTCGAGGGGTTTGACAATTATACTAGCAATTTGTTTCTGTACGTAAACAGTTACCTAAGTGCCGACACTAATACCTATTCATAGAGAATTATCCTAGCGTAGCGGCTATGAGTACCTAATACGACTACATAGAGCGTCATTGTTTCCGATTTTACTTGGGGATGGGCGCTATGGGCAGAAGAAATAGGGGAAGTTTAATCTCGTTGCTCGGAGCTATGCCTCGTTAAATGCAAGCTATGGCGATATATTGCAAGGTGGAGTACCTAGGTAAAGAAAGAAGAAAAAACACGGCGGCATAGACACGGAGGAAAATGTACTTTTGTAACTTTTGCCGTAGATCCATTGGTACGGGCAGTAGGTATTGCAAAGCACAAGCTTTCTTGTCGTGGGAGATCTTCAAACTTGGCGGTATTCTCTGTCCATCATTTAGCGATCATTTAGCGGAAAGTTGGTTACAATAGCTGACATATGTAGGTACAGCTGTAGGAAGTATCAATAGAGATCTGGCTCTACCCGCGACATGACTCTTCTGGCTCGCGTCAATCCAACACAATACCATTCCGATTGAGCGCGCACTACAATACCTACCTACCTAGTTCATCTTCTAATGCAATGGTAAAACGTTTGGAGTTTTTGCTGACTCAGGAGGCTACTGGCGGACGGAAATACCCATTCTGTGTATTTTATTCCATCACCCCTGACCAGAACCTAGTTAGCCAAGGCCTTGAAACCCTCTACCCCGGATTTAGGTGATCCACCTTGCATCAGATCCTCTAGAATGTTACCGCTAGCCTCTGCTACTCGCCAAACCAAGCATCGTGACTAGCCTCGTGGCCCGTCTCGGCCTCAGACGCGGCCCATGAATGTAGCATAGTCATGTTTTGTGCCTTGTCGCAGACGACATGGATATTGGCGCCTAGAGCCAAGAGACTACACATCGCCAGCTCAAGTTGGCGATTGCACTCGGTCTATAAAGTGTTCTATTTGCCTCGCATTGAGACGACTTTCTTCTTTCCTCATCTCGCATCATTCATTCAACTTTCAGCACTTCGCTTTCTCTTTTCCTATCTTTCAATCTACTTCTTCGAATACGTGGCTGGTCTTCCACGATTTTATCCACACGCCTAGTTGCATTTGGACAAAACAACCCTTCCTTTTCACTTTTAATTATCAAATCACACATACCCTACAAACCGCAATCATGCAGTTCTGGCACATTCTCGTTCTTGCTACCTCGGCCACCGCTCTGGTGATGCCTCGACACCACGCCGGCCAGAATGCCAGTAAGACGATTCCGAATCTCGCCTAACTCGAGTGATCACTAACAGTGTTAGACAACGGCAACAACAACGCTGTCGGCAATGGAAACAACCGTAACGGTAACAACAACAATGCCAACGCCAACGCAGCCGCAGCCGCTTGCAACAACAACGTGAGTCCTCACTGGGCGGCCCGAAGAGTGTTGAATGGATTTGCTGACTTTTGACCGCAGAACAAGCGACATCACGCAGGACAGACGGCGAACGGAGGCAACAACAACAACAATGCCGCCAACTGCAATTAGTGGGTACGATATACAAAAGTGAAGCACGGGGAGGATAAGCAGATCTCATTCCTCGGGCCGCTACAACACTGATGTGACCCAAAGCGGTTCGACTTCGGCGGCTAGAGGAGAGGACAAATTAGGAGGCCCGATAGGCAACCCTGCTTACCACAACGCACTAGTTTTTTATATATCTGGAATATACAGTATATAGAAGAAATAGGAAAATTGAAATGTAAGCGAAAGCAAAACACCGGTGGCAGAATTATTAGTGATTGTGACAAGTGATGATCATATGGGTTATACTTGGCGCGTACCTAATACATCAACTTACTTAGACACCTCAAGGCGAAGGTAGATAGTGGTTATCTGCATGGGTACTATGTAGGTCTAGGTAGTTAGGTCGTTTCTAATTTTATGTAACTAACAGCATACATTATAATCACGTGACTAGCTAGTCGAATGGAAACGCGGGACCAAGTCAAGGGCAAGTGCCTCGGTAAGTTTTACAACATGCACTTCATATCAACGACATACCTGTACCATCGGCTTCATTTTAGATTAGAGATTAGAAATAAATTTCCAGCGACCATCCCTTGCCATTTTCTTCTCGGGACCCCACACGGAATACATATACGCATAGCTATAATCGCCACTGTCTACCAAGCCAAGTGAGGGTCATTTCTAAGACCAGCGAATAGCTGAGAACTCACTCTCATTCATCCCGTGTCTTGCATATTTGTGCGTCGGCTTGCTTGCCATTCTAAAAATACCTATCGAATTCCTTTTTTTTATTTTTTAGGAAATATTACCCAATCAGCTTCCATTACGCGCTCCCAATTGTACAGAAGTTCTTAACCAACCTAATCAGCCGCGCTACCTGTACGATCGAGTCCTCCGCATTTCCAAGAAGCCACGTTGACTCAGATGTCCTTAGAGGTCATATATGTGGTTCGCCACGGGGTAAGAACCTTGCATCGTCGTAGTAAAGACTAGATAGCGGCTGGCCTTGGGCTAAGATGTTCCTGCGGGGGGTTTTCACCTCGCCTCCTCGCCTTTTCGCCTCTCCTTTGAGACTGGGCATCGAGCCCCTCCGCAGCTGTCGTCGCCTCGCATAACGTAGTTGAAACATGGGCTTACTTTTATGCTAGTTCAGGTCGTCGTGGAGTGTTGATCACGTTACTGGCACTTACACATCTACTCTTCGATCCCCGACAGGTCTGCCGACTGACCCGGCGCTCACATCGCATGGCGTCGAGCAAGCTGATGAACTAGCTAGACATTTACTGGGCCTCAGCCCACCAATAGACCAAGTTTATTCAAGTCCATACTACAGGTGCCTGCAGACAATATCGCCATTCGTCTCACGCCGTAACGCCGGACAAAGCAAGGTATCACCCTCCAAAGATGACGTCTCGCCTTCCCGTTTGAGTATCCGCGTGGAGTCAGGGTTGAGTGAGTGGTATGGGCGAGCACATTTTGAACACCCTACATCCGCGCCTCTAAATGAATTATGTATCTTGTTTGCCGATCTTGATGCGGATCATGTTTCCTTGCCTGCGCCTCGGCGCCGTGGAGAGTCGATACCACAGTTATACGAACGCACTGCTTCCTGTATCCAAACGATCATCGCCCAATGTGATCGGGATGGCAAGAGGGCAGTGGTTATTTCTACACATGCAGCAGTTGTAATTGCTCTTGGGCGTGTACTCACGGCAAATGTACCGGAAGATGCAAGTATAGAGGACTTTGGAGCCTTTACATGTGGGCTAAGCGTGTATCGGCGGCAAGGGATCGATCGGGGCCGCTCTACCAATGGCGCTACGGACAGAGCGGCTACGATCAGGGATCAAGCACCGCAGCCCGCGGACCCTCCCCAAAGATGTGGATTTGGGTTATCCAGCCACTGGACGTGCGAAGTTAACTCAGACTGTAGCTTTCTCCGTAATGGCGAAGAGCGAGGATGGTAAGTCGTTTTACTCTGCTACGTATTGAATTACTTCTTTAGGCGCTACACTCCAGACTAACAGGAGTGTAGGAAATTCTCTGGAGACGAGTCATTCGTTGAAGTTGGCCGCGATGGCTTACTACTATCGACACTAGAATCGCGCCCCAACAGCGCCGTAAAAACAGACAAAGACGTATCCAGCGGCACCGGTATTTCTAAGCTCTGATCTTCGGGGAAGTCCCCCTAGTCGCGGGCCGCCGCGTACTCCCTATTTATCACCCATTTGCTGCAGAGAATAGCCTAGTCTGTGTAACTCTGGTGAGCCTCAATCACAACGCAGTACTGGGAAGAGGCGGGCAAGAGGCGGGGAAACAGCCCTACCTACGGGTATCAGGCAAGATACTTATCCAGGTACACCACCAGAAACGGGGATGTTTGTACGAATACTCGTCCTATTTTCTAAGTACTAAGTCAGGGATAAGCCTCATAAGAAAGTCCCTTGGCAGCCCCGGCTAGCCAGCCAAGCCCTGAATGGCTAAACGATCTCTCCAAGGCATTCGATTCGATAAATTCGTTGAAGAGATACATGACACATCCTGGCAGAAGACCTGGTCAAGTGGCTAAGCTAATATTCTTGGCCCTGGACGGGGCGTATGCAGTACCTAGACCTTCTTCATAAGCAACCATCACACCCAGTGCCGTTAATTCGACAATTGTGCATCCCTATACACGGCAAATTTTAATCACGTGGAAATGAATAAATCAAATACTGATAGCAAATGGGCGTGAGCGATACACTGTGGCATTAAACCCTCAATTGAGAATATTAATTATGACAAGACTTTCGGGGCCCCCCATTGCCACCAAAAAATGACATATCAGCCCCAGTCGAAGGTTTCACTGCTAGTGCAGTCCACGTTAGAGAGGTTGGATAGGCAAGCCAGAAGCTACGCTCAATCCATATGTTTACTACCATATGGACAAGGTGTCGAGTCGTAGAATTTTCCAGAGCTTTAACGCTACAGCTTACCAGGATCTATTGCAGCTTTTCGCGCTGACGGAGACGAGCATTGATTCGATCATAAGGCTGGGGCGCATACGGGTCTGGAGAACCTTGCGTCCGATCGCCCTTACTCACGTCACGACCCAACACGGACAGGTACATGGCCGCTAGTCAGGTGGCGCTCTAGAGGCTCAAATTTCGGTGAACTTATATACAGCCTCTTCTGTGTTGATTAGCTGAGTTCTATGCATCGTGCTTCTGAAGCCAGCAAGGGACGAAGCAGAAGAAAAAGACTGGACACCAATTGGCTTGGGGCTGTCGTGCCTGTGTGCTGTGAAACTAGGGGATCTAGAAAGTTGCCAGAAACGCAGGCCTGCAGATGTCATCAGTTTTTCTACGTAGGACTCAGCCGGGGACTCGCACACCGTCGGTCGGGCATTCATATCCGAATAGCCCCTCGGGTGACACGAAAAGTCGATCCGAGGGAGCACAACAACGGTCACCAAAGCATGGATCGCATGGTCGCCGGTCACACTACATATATAACGGTCGGTAGTTGCAACCGTGAATCGACAGAGTTCGCTCTTATTATTTATCGGAAATTATTATTCTGGGGGACGTAGGTGCTGCCTAAGGGCTGTGCGAGCTCTTTTTTTTTTTCGAGCCTCGTGGGAGAATAAGCGATCTATGTTGCTTTTTTCGTCGTGGCCATTTGGCTGCACTGGCGCGATGTTATGCTGCTGATCACATTACGCGCATCGGCGGTAGTCCTATGCAGACCGTCTACTAGCGTTGTATTTATTGCATTGCACCGTATTTGTCCCCATCGAATCCTCTGCATCCAACTCCCCTATCTAAACCCGGCGTGTCTGTCCGGACCGAACATCAAGTCTGGGCCACCGCCGCTCCCCCACGACTTCATTGGCCAATCATTTGGAATTCCTTCCGTGCTTCAAACAATGGCAGACGTACTCGATATGATAGTTCGCCTACATTTTAAATGCTCATCTACGGAGCCTTCAGTATGATGAATTCACTGTGGTGCTTTCAAATGAGCCGTCCGTCGGATAAGGGCGCTTGGCGGACGGGACGAGATGATGGTCTAAACCCACAATGCTTGCATCACGGACTTCTATCAGCCTACCTCGTTCTACCTAATAGACACTCCTTGCCTTCTTCACTGCCTCCTACGCTGACAAGTGTCTTCTCCCTCTTGCTCTCCCTCCACCCCCCAACTACACCACCTTGCATATTCTACCCACCTTTTAAATCTTTTAGTCTCGTAATCCTAGCTCCTGGTAGCCAATGGTGATAGTGTTTATGTCCCGATAGACTGGTTACACTTCAAACCAGCGAGTAACACATCACGGTAGGATTCTGCTAGGCCAAGGGTAGATATAATACCAGGCACAGTGCCAGAGTCCATGTTCATTTCATGCTCGATAGGGTACCCGTCCCATGTGCCGTGGTTGGAATTTTAGATCGAAGGGAGGGAGACAGACAGACTTCGTGCTAACAATTGTTAATAATGCCTCGGGACCAGGCCGCCGTGACAAGGCCCCAAAAGGGCTGGTCGTATCACAACTAACGGCCAGTCCCTATTCGGTGTCGTAACGTTATGTAGAACCCATGTAATACAAAAAGACCAGTGATATCTTTTTGCTCTGTCATTGAAACAGGTGCGTGCGTCTGGCGAAGTCACCCCCTTGCGCCGCTCAAGGATGACCCGCTCGCTCGTCGACTCACGAGGCATTGTTCTAAGCTTCTACCACTCGTTGGCCCGTCTGAGACATATTCTCTACCCCCCCAGCTCTCTCTCTTTAGTAACACTGGGGCCTTCCTGCAGCTTTTTTCCACTGTCTCTAGCCTGCCCGGTTCTCTTGCCAGATTAAGAGTGTCCCAATCGTGACCCGCAAAAGTCGACTGGTATCACTGCGGTACACTATTAGTACCCGGGGGTGGTCATTTGTTGGGACCATGTCCATGGGACGGCTCCTCACGACGGCTCTGCCCTATGGAGTACGTCGTTAGGTCTATATAGGTGAACGGAACCTGCTGGGTCGAATGTAGCTATCCATCTCTCTACTTATTGTTACTATATCTTTCCAGGGTCCATAAGTACGCCCATTCCCAGCTCGTTACACCACGATAGGCGTTCTATCTTGTTTGAGACTCCTATCGCCTTTTAGTCTACCCTACATGTATATAGCCAGCGAGCCCCCAAGGTCAACATGGCTATACCAGCACCAACATATGAGAATCCTCGAGGTTTTCGACGAGCGGTGCACGCTCACAGACGTCCACTGCCATTAAAGACGTGGGATGGCACATCATCTTCGTTAAACTCATCCCACAAAATTCGTTGTCCCCCGTCTACACAACCCCATCAGTATTACCGGCTTCCCATATCCCCAGAGTCCCCGATACCACCACCATCCCCTGGTAGAATAAAACAGAAGCATGCCTACCTAGCTCCTATTCGGCCCGTCAGACGGTCCGTAAAACGAAAAGCACGAGATGGGAGAAACAAGAAACATAATATACTACCCCCAATCCACGAGGTTATCCCACCAGAGCTTCTTCTCCTTCATCCCCCTCCTCCTCCTCCTCCTAATGTTTTACCGCCGACGCCAAGCACAACGCCAGAGCCGAGAGAAAGCAGCAACAACCACAATTTTCGCCATGACCAGAGGCCAGAGATGCTGGATAGCATCACATATGTGCTCAACCGGCACCGGCGAGAGGAAAGAATGCCACTCGTAGCCCCGCCGCTGGCACAATTTAACGAGTTCGGATATATCGACCAGGCAACTTACCAGTGGGTACCCAGGCCGTATTTCCGCCAGGATTCCTATGCGGAGCCGCCGCCTCCTCCTCCTCCTCGTGACCCTCCTCGAAAGATGCCAGAGGAGAAGGAGAGAAAGGCCAAGGGGGGGCATTGCAACGTCAAGTACTCAGACGAACAGAAGGACTTCGTCAGGTATCACCGTGCAGACCTCGCGATAAAGTGGGATAACATCACGAAGGTGTACGAGAACCAATTCAAGGACTGCCCAGAGCACCGTGAAACCCAGGGGCTCCAGGGCATCTGCTACAGAAAGAACGATGACCTTCCTCGCATTCAGGTCCCCAAACGCTCGACCACGTTTCATTCCAAGGATGACCCCAAGTTCCGATCCATAGACACCAGCCAGTTACCGGCCATAGTCAACGGCCGGCTTTTGTTCGAGGAACAGAATCAGTTGCAGTCCGTAGACATCGGCCAGTTGCCGTTTGTGGCCAGTGGCCGGTTCATGTTCATGGAAAACGGCCAGTTGAAGTCCATAGGCGACGGTAACTTGGAGCCCATAGACAACGGCCAGTTAGAGTTCATGCTCAATGGGCACGCCAATTGGAAATCTGTGAAAGTTAGGCAACAGAACGAGTGCAAGGAGAAGTATAGCCTCGTCTTCCTATATCCAGAGCGAGCGATGCATTACGATTGGGTCCAGAAAGCGCATCGCGAGCGTGCTGCAGCTCTGAGTAAGTAATATCTATCTTCTCTTTCCCGTATCCACCCCCTCCTTTCTTTCTCTCTCCTCTCTCTCCTGTTTTGTTTTCTATGGTGTACCCTGTTCCCGATTATATTAAGAGTTCCTACTTGAGCCTACGGCCACGCCCTGTGTGTTATGACTAGGACTAATGAGCTTTATAGTCCAGATCAGACAACTTCAATTCGAAAAGGCTCGCCTAATAACTCAAGGGCTTGGAACATATCAGCCGAAATGTGAATCTACTGTGACATGCGCCTGTTGCACCGATGACGAGCGAGATGCTTATATAGCGGCGAAGGAAAATGCGGGTGACAAGAACAAGAAAGGCAAGAAACCCCCGAAAGCCAAGAAACTACCCAAATACGGCGAACTCACTACACTACTATCCGAATTGGAAGGAAGAGTATCGTTAAAGGGCCACATGGAAGTGGATCAGGGAAATTGTTTCGAGACATAGACATGTTCTTCTCATAGATGAACATTCTAGAATTCTTTCTCTGGTCTACATATTGTCTCAAAAAAACAGNCATCAGTTGCTTGCTTGGCGTCTCTCAATACTTTTGCCACATTGACGTTTCATTTTCCAAAAGGACAAACACAATCGATCCTATATCCCGAACTCCAACTATGCCTCCTCGCACGTTTTCTCCGTCACACGATACCACCTACCACCGG
>JAPUUL010001235.1:0-10772 GCA_029590625.1 Lasiodiplodia mahajangana | reverse complement strand
ATTTTGAGACAGATTAATTAAACAGGTCTTTGTTGAAGAAGCAAAGCGAAAAGTCGAAGCAGAATCGAAAAGAGGTCGAGATCAAGATCAAGAGGGAGTGACACTGAGTCCAGGCCTGGTAAAGGAGTGACTAGTAGTTTATGTAGAAAGAGTGTAAGTGCCGTGAAGGGCTGACAGGCTGATGGGCTGAGTCGTCGGGTGGGATGGGGAGGGGAATAAAAAGAGTGTGGTGGTCTGAATAGACACAATTGGTAGTTGGAATGTGAAGAAAAGGGAAGGGAAGAGAAGGGGAGGGTGGATGGACGAATGGCGGATGAGCCTCAACTAAAGCGATCCAGTGAGTGAGTGCTCAGGGACCGACGAGACGAGGTGACCCAAAGCAGTCCAGCCAAGCCCAGCCGGCAGGTGGTTTGCAAGGCATGGGCAGGCCAGGCAGGACATGGGGATGGCTAGACATGGTTCAACATGGTTAGACAGAACAGGGACGGACAAGGCCATAGCTACGGCTCCAGTCCAGTCCAGTACGGTACCACGGTGCTTACCTACCTACTGGACTTGGTAATTACCTAGTCTAGTGTGTCGGTAAGTAACATGCAAGTGGTTAGTTAAGACGTTCTTGGCCCAATGAGATCGCAATAAGAATGTGATAATTATAGCAGAAGGCTAACGGCTTCTTCATCTCGCCAGGTCAGGGGACTTGGACTCCATGACCTAAACCGCTAATGAAGGACTAGCCCACACTAAACTCTTGCGCTGCTACATACATAGGTCCGTTATGATCTAGTTTAACAGCTGGAACAGCACGGGTCAGTGAGAAGAGACTTCTAGACTGCACTAATACCAATTCTGATCGGTGAGGTAAGTTCTCTAGTAAGGCACTACGCCGTTTTCCCGACACTATCGTGAGTTTTCTGGTTTTCCGCGATTCCTCTAGCTCCCTACCTGAGCCACTTAATACATTGACTATAGGGCGCTAGTGCGCCCATAAGGCAGGACTTTGCGCTTAGCGAATGAAGGCGAGGGCGGCGCCGCCAGTTGAAGCTACGGTATAGAAAGACAAAAAAGGGCAGACTCGGACGGACAGACGATGTCCGCCACACGCAGTAACGAGGAAACGTCCCATTCGAAAAGGGCGCCGATTTGGGAAATTAAAGCGTTAACGCGGGGCGCAGCTGTTGGACAGGGTCAAACAGGGCTGGTGGACAAGACGGAATCCCTGCAGAAAAATGTCAGCTTGGGATGATGGAAAAGATGAAAGGGGCTGGTAGGACTTGACTTACAGGGCCTTTTCAGGGACCGTGGCCACTATAAAACCCCCCCCTCCGATTATTAATACCCACTCCGACTTAGTGACTCTGCTGTCTTACACGACCTGGTCTACAGAGTGTCAACGTCTTACCTGCCTACATACAACACTAGCACCAGATGTCTCGCGATTGTTTCTTTGATTTACCTAGCATATTTGCCCGCCTTTAGATGAAATTCTTAATCTCTGTTCCTTCTGGTCAGGGACTCTCCCCATGCGGTAGATAGCATCAGTTGAAATCATTCAATAAGAGGCTACACTAGTGTCACGGCTCGCCATCCGAGTGGTACAGCCTCCCGACACAAAAGCCATATGCCTATGCGACTTATCCCAACTGCTCGGTTCAAATTACTTTGATTGACCTCTCGCAGAGCGTGGTTACAAGTCACGCATCACAGCATCAGAGGCACAGTTGAGAGAAACAATCAATAAATCAGCGGCGATAAATCAGCTCCATCAGAATTATTATTGCTACGCCGCAGGCCTGCATCGGGTTGTTCTGCCTAGTGCTTTCAACTTTAGGCGAATACCTGTCTATATATGTACCCCTTGGCCCTATTAAACTTGCTTCAGGACTCCTCCTTCTACCCACTTACCCACTGTGCCCACTGCACGCATGAACCAATGCGCCGTATAATAGCTTGCTGTAGGCCCCAGATTTTACTAGATCTAGGTAAGGTGAATAAGCTTTGCATGGCTGCCTGATTTCTGCACTACATACTACCATGTTCCTACCTGTCCCATAGTCTGCCTATTAGCAGGTACTACAGCATAGGTACAGCTAGTGTAGCGCGAGGTATGGATCGTGAGAAAGGGGGATTGGACTCATATTGACTTCTGCCACCCAATCATCTATCAGATATCGGATTAACGGTCCCGACCATGCAGACGACAACCAACAACTACTACCCAAAAGTTCTCTAACAGTTTGTCAAGATTCTGCCTCGATGGAGAGCACATGTATGTATGTAGACTCGATGCATGTTAGCTTTCTTGCAGGTCAATAGTTCCAACAAACTCATACTTTACAACCCAAAGATGGACACATGCTTAGGAAAAAAAAAAAGAAGGCATCTAGAATTTCATCAGAGCACCACCAGGCTTACCTACTTTATCCAACGGCGCTTATTCTGACCCAGGACAACTACCTAGTCTAGCTCTTCCCACTACCAGCCCTAGGGTGGTATTAAGCCAGTCAAGCACGGACACATAGCTTAACTGTTACGTACGGGATATCTCGAATGAATCAACGTCGTCTCGGTTAATTGATTGCCTACGCGTGACTCGGTTCGCGGTCCATCATCATCATCTACAGACGCATCGTAGTATAATCTGTCTGTCCATGCCTCCGGCCACGAGAGAGAGAGAGAGAGACAATAGACATAGCCCCCAAATATCACATCGTAACATGCAGGTCATCTTTTAGCATCCAACGGCATCCAGCATCGCGGTTGGGTTAACATACTGGTCCCCAACACGCATATATCATGTGTGCAATTATACTACCTTCTCATTTCCCTTTTCCATGTGCTCCCTGACCGCCACAATGACACAATGGTCTGATGATGTCCATTTCTGGACGTGACCCTATGCAGCCCTACCAACGGCGGGAGAAAGCATGGTCTGTAAAACTAAATAGAGGCGGCCAAGGCGACCATGATAGTGAGCGAGTGAACTTATGAGTGAGACGGCAGAGCCCGTATACTACTACATGCTAAGTAGAGAAAATGACAAAAATCCAGACCTCCACGCTCTGCCGTCCCCAGATCTTACCCGTGGTTTTCGATAGAATGTTTGTGCCCTGCCTGCTTATTCTATCTAGTTTAGGCAATCGGGCCTTTCGTCAAGACCTTTTCGGACATAGACAGCGTGACGATAATGAGATATAACATTTAAGAGTCGACGAGGTTTGCTGGGAATAATTCGGTAGTGCCATGGAGACGAATCTAACAGATGTAAGCAGTCCTATGGTCATACTAAGTCGGCATTGAGATATGCGATTTATTGACTGTCGAGATACTCGTTAGTCCCTATAAAGCCAGTACGCGTGTAGAGACCAGGGATCAGATGAATCGTTGAGCATTGACTGGCAGCGGAATAGTGCTGGGTAGTGAATTTCTCTTTTGACACCTAGCCCTTATAATAGATTTTCGTAGACGAGTCATCACTCGATATGTCCTTTAATCCCCCAGCCCTCCAATTAAACCTAAGAAGAACTAGCAAGCCCCTTCTTACTTTTATCAACATCATCGTCTACCTTCGGCAGCGCAGGGATATCAACGCCCAACACTTCATACTGCATACCAATATAGCCATCACTAAGCACCAGCACATCGACCTTTCTCCCAACACCATTCTGATCCGGCTCGGGGAGTTTTATGACCGTTTTCACCGTCGGCTTGCTCCCGACCTGGACAGACTGGCCCGGCCCCTGGCTCCATCCCACACGCTTGACCGCGATGATCTCATCCTTAGCCTTGTCGCAGACGACGACGAACCAGCCTTCTGTCTGCGGCTTGGGGTATTTGGGAGCATATATGCGGCCTTCCCGCTCGGTAATGGCATTGAGGCGCTTGAGACTGACCGTGAGCGATAGGGCCGTGACGTTTTCCGCAACGACGCTGATATTAGGGACAGCCGAGAGTGCGCGACTGAAACGTCCCTGCTGGGAAGCTGGGACGCCTAGTTTCTTCCCCAGCTGCTCGATTTGTGGCTTAGTACGTGCACTGAGCTTCTGCAGGGCCGTAGTATCTTTAATAGACTCCGCGCGAATGCCAGGGAATATAGCTAATGCTGGATCCTCCGGCCACCGCGCCGACTTGATGCATTGAAGCAACTTGATCATCTCTAGACAGCTTGATAAGTAGCCAAATTCCGTTAAAACATCTATAGATGCCTGTATGATACGGATCGCTTGATCCAATACGCTCGTCTGGTCACCAACGTAATCGGTAATTGGGAGATCAATACGAGCCATGTGGGCTTGGAGGAGTAGGAATGCTTTGACATGGGGGTCCCACATGGGCAGTCCAAACGTGTTGCCAGAGAAAGGTAGGTTGTTCGACAGCTCAGCGTTGATAAGATCTTCGTTATGGCGGACCGGTAGTTCATCGTATTCAGTTGCTCGTGACATCCAAGAGAGGACATCCATGAAGCTAGCGTTGGGCTTGGCGTGCTTCACGAGGTGACGGATTGTCTTATGAGACAAGTAGTAGTAACTCATAATCTTCCCCAGGGGCGTTGGGTCTACGTCGCCGTTTGGATAGACCTCGACACATTTCGAAAGTGCTAGCTCGTCCAAGGACTTATTGACCATATCAATCATGAAGTCATTAGCGAGTTGCTGAGCAGCGATCGTATTGTGTTCCTCGGCTGATATTTCGAGTCCGTAGTACGATGGATTCTTGTGCAAGCGCCGGAAGAAAAACGTCCAAGTGAGGTAATCAAGCGCATCCTGTTTAGTAATGATAGTCTCGGCGGAGACTTCTGCACACAAGTGATTGTCCAGAACAGTGTGGAGAGACGACTCGACCGGGAATCCTGTATGTAAGAAGTGTTTATAGAAATCCTTCTTCGCATCCTGGGTGAAGATACGTGCAACACCTGAATTATCGAATTGTGGGCGACCAGCACGACCAAGCATTTGCAAAACATCAGTCAGATCCATATCTTTGTAGCCTTCTATCTTAGCATCATAGAACTGAGTGCCTTTGACTACTACCAGATGGGCAGGTAGGTTGACACCCCAGGCGAGAGTGCTAGTCGCGACCAGAATCTGAATCTTGTTATTCAGGAATAGCTCTTCCGCTAATTGTCTGTCCGATTCAACAAGACCAGCGTGATGCAGCCCTATACCGAAGTTGATCGCCTCTTTCAGCGCGTCATCTTTGACTCTTGTGAGATTTAGCTGAAGGTCTTCCTCTGACATATGAACAAACCGCCTAGGGTTATCCTCCATACCACAAAAGTTGATGAGATCTTTCGCAGTCAGGCGGGTCTGACGTCGGGATGGCACAAACACAATGACAGGCTTTTCAGGGCTGTGTGTCTTGATTGCTGAGAAGGTTGGCCGATTCATCGATTGCATCAGGGGGCAGAAGCCTCTAACTTCAGGAAAGCCGTCGATATAAAGTTCAAGCGGCACTGGACGCACTGAATGTCGAAAGTTGAACAGCCCTTCTTTCACGCCGAGCCAATTGGCCAAATCGGTTGCGTTCGCACATGCTGTAGACATTCCAAGGAGCCGGACCGAGTTCTTGGTAGATTCGGCGATGTAGTTCATACCTGGTCAGCGTTAGAGATTCTACCTATGAATTCTACCGCCACACTTACGGGAAACAATGATTTCCAAAATCGGACCTCGGTCTCCAGCGAGAAGGTGTATTTCGTCTATTATCACCAGCGCGACCTGCCGGACGTAGCCTCTTGTCTGCCAGCTTCGTGAGATACCGTCCCATTTTTCTGGTGTCGTAATTATTACGTCCGCATCCTTGATTGTTTTCGTGTCGGGTGTATTATCGCCGGTAAGCTCTACCAGCTTAAGACCTAGAGGTCCTGAGAGTCGAGCACCCCAATCCTTGACTCTTTCGCGGACTAGGGCCTTCATGGGTGCGATATAGACGACCTTGGAACCTGGTCGCTCCCGGAAGGCCCACCACATCGCCAACTCGGCTGCGACCGTCTTTCCACTGCCTGTGGGGGATCCGAGCAAGACGTTCGCCGGCGTATGGTAAAGCGTATGGAAGATTTGAGTTTGCATAGGGTTGAAAAATTGGAATCTTTTGGCGTAGATTTCTTCCAGGCCAGGATTGTTGAGGGCACTTATGGGTAACGGCTGTAAGTTTAGAAGATCGGTATAAACACTTTCGGTGTCTGGTCGAATGAGATGCTGGAAAGACACAGGAGTCACAGTTTCTGCCCCGAGCCACTTATCTGATACCGCCCGAACATAAATTTGATTTGGAAGAGGGTCAGATAGCGGTATTGTAAAGTTAAGCTCGTGGTCATCATAAAGCTTTCTCCTATTGAGTATGAAGAATTCATGATGGTATATCTCCGAAGTCTCTGAGTTCTCGACCCAAATGTAGAAAGACTCAGAGGTTCCGTGTATTTGGTCGTTCCACCTAAAGTCTGGGGTGATGTAAAGCTTGATTCGTAAAACATCCCGATTCAGGGGTGCAATCTCAGCCTCTATAGAAACTGTTGGGAAATTCTCGATGATCCTTGCAATTCGTTTGCCAGCGTTGTGGTTATTCACTAAGCCCCCAATTTCCGCTGGTTCCATATCCCTGAGTGCCTCAATAGTGAGCTCCTTCTCATCAAGCTGGTTGAGGACAGGTTTGGTCAAATCGAACTGATGTAGTGGATGCTGGAATGGCCATAGCCGTTTCTCAATGGACTTGGCTAAGGTCTGCAGAACCAAGCACTGGTAGCCCCAGCGCCGATTGAGCGCTATCATAAAAAGAGCGCGGCATATACGGGCTGATTGTTGAGCCACGTAATTAAGATCATTCGTCAAGGCGAAATCCTCTGGCTGCACTCTAGAGATGTAAGTTTGTAGGAGGATATTGGTTTTTGTCTGCGCTTGATCAATACCACCAGGAACATCACACTGGATGACTTCATATTTCATCCTAGTTAACTCCTTGGCTTCGTTGTCCCTCGATTGAATGTTGTCAAACTCTCCACTCATGCTGATCATGTGGAACACATCTGCCTCGGTTGCTTGCGGCTTCATCATTTTGTTGAAGATTTCAACACTCGACTGCTGGATGTAGTATTGGCTAGCGATTCGTCCAACATCCTTACTCTTAAGGTCCTCAGTAACTTCGTTGAAGATAATCATCTGACTCTGCTGTAGCGTCCGAGCAGCCTGTATAGCCAATTGCCTTCTCCTTTGCACAAGTTGGGGGTCATCTCTGATTTCCGCCCACTCGATGCCATAATTCATAGGGCTTTTCTTCATTCGGACAAATAGATATGAGTATCCAATCCATTGGACGGCATCGTGGATTGAGGACACAGTGCCTAGAGAGATCTCTGCGTTCAGATTATCGACAAGCTTTGACGAAAACTTAGACTCTATAGGCTGCTGCTCCGTGACTGCCGATAAGTAATGGGATAACTTGTCCGCAGTCGTGCAGATCATACCAATGCCGACATCCTCGAATTGAGGACGACCGGCACGTCCAAAGATCTGGAGAACGTCGAGAATGCCGAGGTCCACGAATTTTCCATCCTGTGCGCTGTACACCTGGGTTCCTTTGATAACAACCGCAGCAGCTGGCAAGTTAACACCCCAAGCAAGAGTGGCGGTACAGCAGAGCACCTTGATGACGCCTTCAGCGAACAGTCGCTCCATTAGGTTCCTGTCTGATCGAGTCATTCCAGCATGATGAATGCCGAGGCCTTTAGGGAGGAGGTCTCTAAGCTCGCGGGCCTTCGATTGCTTCATGTCTCTGACTGCTTGTTCGTAATAGGGATGTCCTTGTGGATCGAACAAGTCTATGCAGATCTGGTCGACGGCCTTCTCATAAAGCATCTTGGCTGTCAGAAGAGTATCCCTTCTGGAATGAACGAATACCATAACCTGGTGGTCTTGCTCCAGCATCTCTTTGACCTTCTCAAAGGCTACGGTGTCGATATTTTCTCGAGATTGCTTCGTTCCAGCCTTGCCTTTGACACCAATAAAGTGCTGCTCGAGTGGAACGGGACGGAATGACCCGTCAAAGTAGAATAGTCCTGCCTGTCGGTTGACTTTGAGGAAGTCGGCAACATCAACGTAGTTCGGGAGTGTAGCGCTAAGCCCAACAATACGAATCATTGACTGTGTGCTCTCGACCTGTCGTTCTGTGCGTGCAACTAAAGATTCTAATACAGCACCACGTTCATCATGAAGCATGTGGACTTCATCGATGATGAGGAGTCGAACTTTCTGCACCAACTCGGTATCGCCTGTGCCTTTCCGCGTAATAACATCCCACTTCTCAGGAGTGGTTACGATGATTTGTGTCTGAACAATTTCAGACTTGGTGAGATGCATATCTCCGGTATATTCTCGGCAGCGGATACCTAGCCATGCCAGACGTTTCCCCAACTTCTCAGTGATTTCAGCCGCTAAGGCTTTCATGGGGGCCACATAGACAATTTTGAAGTCTTCTAGGTCAGCGGCAAAATCTATCGCCTCTGTGTTATCAATAGGGTTTGGCGTAAGATACTGCCCAATGGTTTGTAAAATGGTCAGCATGGCGGCGTCCGTTTTACCTGCACCAGTAGGGGCGCAGATCAACATGTTCTCGTTACTCTTGTAAGCCACCGGGTAGACTAGACTTTGCATGCGATTGAGCGTTTTGTACCCCTTAAAAGTCCGGCGGCACAGACCGTCCATATCGCCGATTTTGACGAGCTTATGGCCAGGCCAAAGAGTCCCGGGTTTGCCAGCGGGTACAAAATATTCTTCGTACTTTTCAAACTGTCTCCTTTCACTCCCGACGGGGAGGCCATATTTCTTCCCTGCATGACTCAAAGTGTTTCCGGCGTTGTGTCGCTTGTAGACGTGCGGGTAATGCTCCTCCTTATACATGCTCGGTGCCAATACGGCGTTCTTATGCTCAAAATCTTTGCGGCGGAGTGCCTCGTCTCTTTCAGCCCTTGTCAATAGTCGGCCAGTTGGACCTTGCTTAGCCGTTGAGCTTGAGAGAATCTCATCTTTGCTGGAAAGAACTTGTATCACAAAATCAAGGTCGTCGAAACCGATGAGGTCGGTGAGTAGGGACTGCACCTCCTCTTCGGACCGACTGGAGCTTAAGACTTCCAAGATCTGAGCTTGAAAGGCATTCGGTGAGAGTCCGTCTTTCTTCGCGGAGATGGCAAAACATTGCTTCGAGAACCAGGATATGCCACTGCCCTCATCGTCGGCGATACCGTTCGTCTCATCGATAAAGTCACTGCTGTACAAGTCTTCCTCAGTATCTGATATGAAGTCCCAAACATCGTCGCCGCTATTCCCCGAAGCGAGCTCTTCGTCGTAAAACTCAGCATCTATCCCTGTGGTGACCTCTGATTTTCCATGGCTCGGTAGGTTTAGATCAGCCAAAGCCGACTTCATGGCGGCAAATTGCGCACGCCATTGGGCTTCTGCGTCGCTCATCGAGGACATGACGGTTTGATATACGGTTGGGCGTCGATTGCTTGTTGAGCCTCTGTAATCAAATTTATTGCTGAAGTTTCCCTTTTTTTCTAGCAAAAAGCGTTGAGTGTGTTTATGAAGCTCCGACACCTGTGTGCAGACACAAACGTGGGCTTTTTATTTCAAGTAAGCTGAGAAGAGATAGCCAAGCTCAGATATCCATCTTCATATGACTCTATCGGCGAAAATGACGGTTACGTTACCAGCGGGTTTATAAGTGGAGGACTGAATTGAGGGGAGGCGGTTTTAGTGGAACAGCTCTCCGCGTTCTAGTTGTCGTTACGGCTCTGTAGTAACACCCGCGGACCGCTGTAGTAGCATATCGGCAGTGAATTAGCGGTCTGCATTCAGGCACTTTGGCAGCCGCCGTTACGTCCGTACAGCACCTGAAATATGTAGATAGCAGCTAAACCACATGAGCTCACCTCCAAAGCTGATGCCTGCACGGGGTTTTCCAACACCTCTTAACTCCATCATCGATCGATCTTGGAGCCCCTCGTTCCTGCATTGCGGCCCCCTGAACTTCTTCTGCTTCATTCAACAACAACGACGAACGCTCTACTCTGCCTATCGATCCAGATAACGCCGCATTTGAAACCCGACTTTTAGCTTGCTCGTATTACATCGCTGCCCAACATGAAGCTACATTACATCGGAGTATGCATGCACAACCACCGTACCCTTTCCGGCCAAGTTGGAACCTCGGCCCATATCCTAGCTCACCGCTGCTAACATTTCATCTATCTGGACATAGATCATCCGAAACGACAGCAAGCCCGGCGTCGAGATTGTATCCGAGAAAGAGTTGAGCGCATACTCGCGCTTCACCCGCGCAAAGTACGGACCGCCCTAGCATCTCTTAGACATCCCTCGAATTCATCCACACGTGCTTCTGAGGGGGACAACGAAGGACTGATCTGAGGTGTGCATTGCAGCTATGGCGAATTCATGTCCGTGTTCGCAAAGACCGTCGCCGAACGGACGAGGCCGGGACAGAGGCAAGATGTCGAACAGCAAGGTACGACTACCTAACTCCCCATTCCCACGGTTTACTGTTACGTCACTACGCCTTGGCTTTCTCCCTTCGACTTGACAACAACAACGACGACAACAACAACAAAAGCAAATAGGACGATAGAGAAGAGAAGAGAAGGGGGCAGAGCAGAGGAGAGGAGAAAAAAGCTGATCACATGCTCTTGGCAAAAAACTACAGACTACACATTCCACGCCTACGGCCGGACAGAGGGCGTCTGCGGCATCATCATCTCGGACCACGAG
>JAPUUL010001234.1:0-10773 GCA_029590625.1 Lasiodiplodia mahajangana | reverse complement strand
GGCTACCATGAGTTTCTGGTTCTCGATGGGGATGTGTAGGACGTCTTGGATCTCGCCGGCTAGGTCGGTCACCGTTGCGTCGGGAGGCATCTCAAATGTATGTGGCGCGCCATAATGGACCAGAGAAATAGGAATCATTTGTGTATAAAGTTTACGGCTTCTGTTTTTTTATGCTATCGTATGGGAGTAGGGCTTGATCCGGCTAATTCTATGAGAGGCAGCCGTGGATCTACGGGATTGATTGAGTGGGATGATGTTGACAAAGGGCAAACTGGTAGTAGTGCAGGCGAAAGTGAAGTTATTAAAACCGACCAATGTCCCCTACCTTTTCATAGATGCAAATTAGTAGTAGTAGACAACTTTCAGTTTTAGTCGAAGGTTCTACAATCCATTAGTGTGCAACGCCGTGGTGTCTGTTCTGTAGGCAGCTTTGTAATACGCAAGAGTACTGTAAATAGGTTCATTGGTTATCGTTATCGCCGATGCGACAATACCTAGGCAGTCAGGCAGTGGGCAGTCTACTTAGGCACTGACATCATCTGAATGTCCAGCACCCCAGTGCCAGAATTGGGGTAACCCAGTTATAAACCATGCCGCTTTTAGCCTAAGCCTGCTTGAGCATGAGGGGAAAGGGACGAGACACTGTATACCTAGGTACTTTCTCTTATGAGGGTCTGGACAGCATAACGGCAACATACAATTTGGAGCTCCATAGCAAACAACGAGTGTGTGTAGCGGTACTTGTTTGTTTTCAGGGTCAGGAAGATGCCTCTAAATTAGGTCTATTGCGTTGATTGGTTTAATATATTCAATGAGAGGCTCAAGTGTTACTTTCAAAGACATATCCCTATCATTGCCCAATCCTTCCAATATGACTTTATGATATCTACCTCATAAGTAGAGACTTTAAAATGTCCAACATTAAGAACGGATGACTTGGTTCTCACTATTAACTACCCACTACTAAAATACGTAGTAGAAATTTAGCAGCAGAATTGTGATAATACGCTGCAATGAACAGAAGATCACTTTGATCTGGAATCGGATAGAGATTTTAATTATAGAATTTGGTACCCGAAATATTAGGGCTGACTCATGTATCATAAGAATTCGGAGGTGCGCTAGAAAGGGACAAAGTCAAACGAGCCGGTTCGTTTTGGCAGTTGTATAGATGAGTTCTGAACCGAAGGTGTCCAGATATCTGGGCGCTATAGCTGAAATTGAAATTATAGAAAGATGTAAAACCCCTTGATTTGAAGATGATTTATTGGTTATCTATATAGAGTAATAATGTAGCTATCTAGCAGCTAAAAACAAGGCGAGAAGACAAATCCCTAGATCGAGTGGCCTAGGTTCCCTGTCGACAGCCTTCTACTAAATATGTTCATGCTAATACTTCGTTTTCAAGTGCCGCTCCGCATGGCGGTTGATATTTGACTTGAATTCACATTTATTTTGCACTTCCTGAATACGACTGGCTCTAGGTTGTCAGACTCTGTATGAAGATTAGTGCAAGACCTGGCAGTCAGAGATACTAAGATTTACTTTGTTTGCCAAATTGCCAGGCTGCTTCAACCGCTGCGTGACCCTCGTCTAAAGCCCACATAATATCGGGCACAGTGATGTTGGCGCGGCCAGATGTGAATTCCATCGTAGCAGGGCTTTCGATGGTTGATCCCCCAATTCGACAAAATCCGAGAAGGTGCTCCAAGTGCATATCTCGAAGTATCTCGCCAAGTTCACGCGCGAATTCATCGTAGTCAGGGCCGTGAGGTAGTGATGTGGTTTCTTCACCCGTGAACTCATAGGGTGCAATACCTTCAGCGGTAAAGCGCCATGAGATCGGCGCGATACAACGAAGTTCAGACTTGTTGCACTTAACGTCCCAGGGAACGGAGACGTTGCCGAATGCGACCAACATCTCGGTGGGCTCCATATCAAAGTGCCTGTGGAGGAGAACGAACCCGAACACGTTCTCAACGCAGTGTTTAATGAAGATTCGGCCGATGCAAGAAGTCAGGTTAGTGACAATTCCAGAAGTAGCGAGTGCATTAGCAGCATCCATGACATCCAAGAGGCTATCGTAGTGCTTGTGAGAATAAGGTAGTGCTGTCAAAGTGGCCATTGCGATGTTTTGAATGCCACTTGCGGGTGGATGTATAATAACAAAGGCCAGCTATGTTCAAGAGCTTGGTATAAAATTATTTTCGCAATGACCTTCTATGGAACGGAGAGTCCTGAAAATTCCTTGATTCCTTCACGGTCCGTACTCATAACCCAACTTCTTAAAGGCCAGCCCCTCGCTTCTAGTTACCTCTATGATACTCGTACAAATTTCACGATCCCGAAAGCGAGCAGAGAGCTTCCGTAGTAAGGCCTCCATAGTAAGGCCGAGGACTCTACGCAGCCTCGTTTCAAAAACGTATAACAGAATGCCATCCAGGTAAGTTTCACAAGTGCATATCAAATACAAACAAATACGTAAGTAGTAAGGTAGCCCGAGTTCGGCTAAGGTACTACATACCTAGGTACTAATAGGTAAGGGGAGCTATTCAGGTACAACAGAAGTTGTCTATATGGGTCTCATTGGTCAGGTATCTAGGTAGCTGTTGTTTGCGAGGCACTGAAGAAGTACCTGGACCATTTGGTATTGGGCTATTGTTTGTGTTATACACAGGCCCCATCTGTAGAGCCGCAATGCACGGGTGCCTGCCTATTCTCTATTAACCTGCAACAACTTCGAGCTGTCTCGCCCGCCCGACACCGGTGCATACTTCGGTCATACCTCTACCAACCACGTACCTACCCGCTCTCAAGCTTTCCCAATTCATCAACGGAATTTGACCTAGCTGGTAATCAAGAATCCACCCCAACGACGTCGCCTTCTCAACCTAATCCGTCACGATGCGTATGCGTGGAGAGCTCACTCTCAAGGTGCTCGGCGTCAAACCTGACAGCATCTGGGGTGACGAAACCGAAACTGCTGTCTATGCTTACGCTCTTGGGCCCAAAAAGGCTGTAGTCTTTCGTTTCCTCTTGAGCCTCAATGAGATACCTACATCGTTACCAAGGCGAATCGTCAACTGCTACCATGGCCGCGAAGTGTCGGGAAAGGAATTCACCTTCGAAGACCGTGCCACTATGCGAAAAGCTATCGTAAGGATTTCTCGGAGCTATTTCCCTCCCTTTGTAACGTTTTCCAGAGTAGAGACTTTCCCTTTGGTGAAAGTCATACCTAGAAACTTCCAAGGTTCCCCTAAATGATGCTCAGGATGGCAATAACTAACTCTGAGTTCTCTAGTGGCACGCTGTAGCGGAGGTCTGGGGTAGTTGCAATGCTAAAAAGGTAACCCTTGGCCCCGGCATCGTGGTTGATATTATCCAGGAACAGCTCGGGAATCTCAGATGGTTCCCTTTTCAAGATCCCCTCTTTGACGTATACCTTGATCTCCTTCGTAATGTCCAATCGAGCGACCTGATAGCTCATGATGAATCGCCTCGCATTGTCGACATCTCACAGATCGCCCCGCGTGAGACCATGGGTGGTAGAGGCTGCTGCAAGCGAGTGCGATTGCACGAGGGCCCATATCAATGTTCGACCTTCATCTTCAAAGGCGTCGATTTTCACACATACATGCAAGTGTACGATGAGGATATGGAGTTCGCTCGGGCTATGGTGGAAACTTGGCGGCGATCAAGCAAGTTGATTGCAAATATGACACCACATCCTAACATCCAATCACCACCCAAGATCCTGGTCTCCGTTCGTGATTCTCGGAATAATTCGGTGTTGGTAGGTCATTTATCGACCTTCCTTGAAAGAGGGGATCTCGGTGTCGTAATCGCAGCGGCAAATTCAAGTAGATCGCGGATCTCTTTACGGCAGAAAGCGAAATGGTGTTATCAAATGTCCCTGGCGCTTGCGCATACCCACGGAGTCATGCACACCTTCCACATGGACATCAAGCCTGGGAATTTCCTCGTGGATGATGACAAGAGCCTACGCCTCATAGATTGGGAGCGAAGCGGTGCGCCTGCGAGCACGCTCGCTCCCGAAGCGGATGGGACATGGGATGTGGCCGAGCAGGAGACCACTGGGGAGGAGGGATCAAAAAGGCTAGTCTACACCAAGTACACCGGCCCTGAGCGTCGGAACATGCCTGAAGGTGGTGGACAGGAGAGTTTCAACATCTGGAATGTATTCCCAGAGTGGCAAGCAAGTTGCCCTAGAGCTTCAGAGCTGGCTGAGGTGTTTGCGTTGGGGAGGACTATGTGGATGCTTCTGAGCCAAACCGTGGATTGTTTTGACGAGATTGAGCACCCCAATGATGTCCAAGTCACCTGGGGCAATGAGAGCGATATTCCATCCCATTGGATCAGGGAGGTCGAGAAGTGTATGGAGAGGGACCCAAACGAACGTCCCTTGTTAAGGGACCTGGTCGAGTTCTGGGAAGTTGAAGTCGCTTCCTTCTAAGCGCTAAGCCTAATGTGTGTCGTGCTCATCAACAGTCGAAAGCGGCAAAACATGGACGATAGACATGGGTACACTTTCAGACATACTATCGGGACGGATGAACAAGTACCTACATTGATCCCTTGGCTTATTCCTGTGTAAACGGTTATGTGATTGATTTGCATCGCTCTACGTTGCTGTGCCTGGGGGGCGCACAAGCGCCCTTATGCTAACTTATAACGTCTCCATGTAGTCCTACACAACCATGCAACCAAATCCATCAATGAAGGCTTAATCGTGCCCTTGAGCTCGGGTGAGATTCAATTTGACGGGCTTCGCAACGTAAACATGCCGCTAGAAATCTAACTATAATACAAGTAGATAGGACGTAGGAGGTACTTAATACCACCTATGATCCTTGAGAGGTGTTCCTCAAGAGAATCTTACGAATCAACGGCGCTTCCCAAACGCTGAGAAATAGTGGCTGTGTATAGCAGAACCAACGTGCATACCATCCAGGACTGTGAGATGATTTCTTCCTTTGGTATTAATTAAGTTCCGAGTATTATCTCAAATTATTATCCTGTTTGACTTTATCTCCCAAGACTCCATCGTCAGATTCTATTTCAATGGGGAACTCCATTGACGGCCCAACTCCCGATGCAGCCGCAGAGGCTCAGCGGCTTGTAAGGCAGATAAATGAAGAGAATGGGTTTCTCTCGGAGGAAGGCCTCGATGGTATCGGCCCTCCGGATCATGCTACGCGTCGGAAGGTAGAAATTGCTATGCTCCGCAAGGACGAAATCATAGGTGCAGGCGTCTTGACGTGTGTTTATTCCCCTATGAGGTTCCCGATGCCTCTAGTACCACGGAGAGCTGATGACTGATTTTTAATGTTAGCCTAGCAAAAAATCTCTACACGTCGAGCGCAAGGTTCGTGTTCGAGTTGCTTCAGAATGCCGACGACAACAATTTCAGTAGAGCTACAGCTCGTCGCGAAGTTCCTTACGTCCTATTCCGAATCTTTTCGGACAAGGTAATTCTCGAATGCAACGAAGACGGCTTCACATCTGAAAATTTGAGGGCTCTTTGCGCTATCGGCCAGAGCTCCAAAGTTGGCGCTCAAGGTTATATAGGAGAGAAGGGCATTGGCTTTAAGTCAGTCTTCATGGCCGCTTGGCAGGTGCACATCCAATCTAATGCCTTCTCCTTCACTTTTACGCATCGTAAAGGCGACTCGGGAATGGGGATGATCTCACCAGTATGGCGTGCACCCGAAGAAGGCGTAGATGCGTCTGTGACGCGAATCACGCTGACTCTACACCAACACGATGATCCAGCTATACAAGAACAGCAGTACAATAACATAATCAATCTGTTCAATAAACTACAGGGAACATCGCTTCTTTTCTTACGAAAACTACGACGGGTCCATTTATCTTTCCACAATGAAGCTGGTATCCCGACATCCTATGTAGAGCACTCCCTCCACGGAATCGGCCGCGTCACAGTCCGGAAGACTTCGTGGCTGGATGGTGGTCCCAAGGTTTTGGAGGACAAGCTATATCACGTTACTAAACACATCACCGGAAATGTGCCAGCAAGTGAGAACAGATCCTACGCAAGTGAGGAACGCCGTGTAGATGCAGATACAGAAATTGTTCTCGCCTTCCCGTTGACTAAGGACTCGATACCCATTGATGACGAGAATCAAGACGTCTTTGCATTTCTTCCCATAAAGACGATGGGGTTTAAAGTGAGATTCCCCGACCTTGCAACTCTAACTTTGAGAAAAGTTATAGCTAACTGTACATATATAGTTCCTCATGCATACGGATTTCGTGACTGAGGCTAGTCGCCAGGATATCGTCATCACCTCCCGCCGAAACCAGGGCCTTCGCCGCGGTATTGCAGACTGCTTCATCAAAGCTGTAAAACAATTTTCCCAACATCCAACTCTGCAATTCCAATGGATGAGATGGTTGCCGCGTCGAGATGCGTATCCTTGGGGTGATTTCTGGCAATATCTACTCGACGCAATCGATGCACGCATCAAGACCTCGAGTATTTTTCGTTGTCAGACTGGTAAGGAGTTCAAAACAATATCTTCGTTACGCGAACTTGATCACGACTTTCTCGACGAAGCGGGAAATCCACTCTTTAGAGACCTGTCGCCGGCCATATACCTCTCTCAAGAATATGCCAGTACTGACTTGAAGATATTGAAACCGCTTGGGCTGAGGCGCCTGTCAATCAATGGGATTATTGATATCGTCTCAACTGATCTTCGCTCTAAAGATCCATCTCGTATAAGGGGTAAGAAGACGGACGATGACTGGCATAGCCGTACCGCAAGATTACTTCTCTCATGCCTAAAGAAGGGAACAACGGAACAACGGCAATGTTTTCTCTCAATGGGACTCGTCCCCCTATCCACGGGGAAATGGTCTTCTACAGAAATGGTTCAATTGTATTATTATTATTGCGAAGGAGGAATCGAAATCCCAGAAGGCCTTAATCTCGAACTAGTCAGCCCAATTGCCGCAGGCAATCCTGAACGACGTGCGTTATTTGACGAGCTCGGTGTGCTTGTGGCCCCCATTCGCTTCATTCAGGACAAGATATTTTCCCTGTCGCAAACTACAGTTAATGATGATATTTCTTCGTTACAGATAGCGATCAGTCATTTAAGGTATCTTTACCTCAGTCACCACATTGAAGGGGGGGGAGATCGCGAAAGAACGTTTTGTCAGCTATACCATATACAGTGCCGCCGGAAAGGTACGGAGTGCTAAAAAGGTATGGACTTATCTGCCAAAATGTAAGCTATCCGAACTTCTGAGGGATTGCGGATATACAAGTATGGTTATGCACGACGCTTACCTCGAAGAGGCTCCCGCGAGGCCTCCTGCAGCAACTCTTTCGTGGGAAGACTGGCTCTGTCAGTATCTGAATCTACGTCGGTGCCTTCGATTAGGCCGTTGGGACGGAGAAAGAGAATGCATGAGAGCCTCACTTGAGCTTCTCAGTGTAAGCGCTAAGCACCCCGAAAGGGTTGTAGATGTCCTGCAAACTTCCTTTGCTTTTTACAAGAACCTCCTCGCCAAAAGCGATAGTCTTGTCAGTAGGATAAAAAGGCTTATCGTGCTTGACAAGAGCGGGAGGGAAATTCAGCTCGGAAAGACTTATTTGCCACTGCCAGAACTTAAGGAATTCTATTCTCGCTTCGCCGAGGGCGAGGAATTCCCTTTTCTCCAGCTTCCAGACCCCATTACATCGGGCACCTACCACGAGAAATGGGGATTCTTAGTTGACACTTTTGGGGTCGGATATATTAAAGACTTTAATTTCTATCTTCGGGCGCTCGAAGTCATTTCGCAATTTGAGGACGCCGACGTACCGATCAAACGCCCGGGAAGATTTTTGGATCTCTATCGAATCATACAGGGCGCCTGTGAGACATCTTCTGACCGTGATGACGCACGATACATGGTTAAGTAAGCACTTTCGCTCTTTCTCGTCTTAGGATGGCCTCTGGTGTTGTAAACGTCCCACGACTAACAGAAGGGCGAAAAGATGGTATAACGAAAAGCTTCCTCTCGTATTCATTCCCGCCTACAGCGACGATCCAGATTGTATGGTCAAACTAGATGCCTGTGTATGGGCCGGTCCCGGAAACCTGAGAACAGCGTATCCGCTGGAGAGTCTCTACACAACTAGGTTCAAACTGGCTGAGGCCGACCTAGAGTCTCTAAGACAGTATTTCAAGTGCACCCTCGCGGTCCCAGACTGTAACTGGGAACACTATACTAACGAAATTCGTGAACTCAAAAACTCCGATGACACTGACTTTGACTGGATTAACGATCTCTATCACTTTCTTAATGATGAGAGGGAAGGGATGGATGAGTCTAAGGAAGATGATCTACAGTAAATACTTAGGCTTCCCGCCAACTCTGCCTGCATCCCAGTATTCGAGTACTAACAAAATAATAGAGATGCCTTTGAGAGCGAGCCCTTAATCTACGCCGATATAAACGGCTCATCCTGTTGGCATACTGTTAGCCAATGTATATGGTCCAGCGCCACACAAATACAGGGGCGCGTCCCTTTGAACGAAGCTTATCCGGATCTTAAGGAATTTTTTGTCGACTTGCTCGGAGTAGCCACTCTCACCCTCGAGATGACCCATGACGAGCTAATATTAAAGGGCAGTAGTGATCGTACGCCGCTAGTACGAGGAGACAACGATATTTGAGGTTGACTCGCTACTACAAATACTCCCAGGTCTGAATATCCCACATCCTAAGAAGCTCTCCTAGTCTAAAATTCTCACCATCCGGTATCCAACAGGGCGTGGGTACAACAAGGTCAGGCTTGTAAAAATGTCAAACGAATTTGCCGTTGCAGATCGGGAGCTGTTGTACAAAGCAATCCTGCTCTAGGTAAAGCTACTCGACCTTACCCTCGACGAGACACGCATATTAGGGCATTTTTCATATAGATGGGCTCTAACAGATGGTACTTCTCTGTTGTCGTTAAGGGTATCTCAGCTTTTGAGTATAGTGGTCACACATCTAGGCCCATGCACGGTATAGAGAGGCGTGGAGGGGGTTATAAGTAGAGTCTACGGGTTGCTCCGAATCACCACGAACTACCTAAGGATGCAGTCCCACCAAAATCTCTCGTAAGCTAAGGTGTGAGGCTCCCTCAAACAGTTATTCGTGACCTTCCCATAAGCCGATCGTGACTACCCAAGAAGTAGGCCGCAACCACTCTATAATCGGATCGTAGCTACCCCTACCTAGATCGCAACTGGAGCTACAACCAGAGATTATTTTATACAAAAAGGGAGAAGTTATAAGAGGGCGCTCTAACTTGGTGTATTTCCCGGAACGGCAAACCTCAAGACACATATATCCCGAAGTTCCGTCTCCATCCTTGCTAATGCAGAGTTCGCCCGTGCTGTACATTACCTGAAATCACAATTACCTTCGGAGAGTTCCAGCGCAGATCGCATCTAACCCATCTAACCCATCTCATGTCCTTTTATATTCGATGTTCGATCGAAAATGAACCAGTCTAAGCTTCTAAACCATGTGGTCTCCCATGCAAGAACAGCTAGGTTTCTACAACGGGGCAAATATGCCTGGTTCGGCGGCATGGACGCCCGTTTTGGGGAAGATGCCAAAGACAGTGGCAAGGCTGAAAAGAGAAAGACATCCCACTCACGTGTTGTCCTTGAGGAGCGCACGGCTATTGGGTTGGCGGGTGAACTTTTTGTAAGTTCTTCTTTCCTTTTCGCCATGCCTATTATTGGCCCGGGAGACCAGGCCAACACTAATGTGCCATGCTTTTCTATGACTAGGTCTTTGAGCTACTATCCCAATTGAAACCCCGTCTTCCAGACCTCAGCCGAGACAACTGGCAAAGCACGATGCGCAAATTCGCAGCGGTACATCCAGACTACGCCGACTTGAAGCCGTAGGGTAGCCAGGAGACGGCGGATATCGTATACTGGGATCAGCACAGAACTTTTACTAAATTGTTGCTTAATAGCGGTTACCTTAAAAAANGCCGGTAAAACCTGGGCAAAAAAGCAACCGAAATACATGATAGAAGTCAAAACGACTACTCGCTCTGCTAAAACACCTTTCTTCATCAGTAACAACCAGATTCGGCGGGTACAACTACCTCTTCCCTCTTTCTTTGCTCCTAATTTCATGCATAACACGCGGCTTTCGTCATATACTAACTTGGTGATCTTTCGCAGATGAGGGAGAACACGAACATTGACGATTCGCGCCTATCTTCACCAACTATATATGTGGTTATGCGAGTATTCAATGTTGACAACGATAGCATTGGGGTTGACATATATGTAGATCCCGAGAACCTAATGCGTAAGGGTTTTCTTGTGTTCAACAAGAGGAAATGTGTCGTAAAGCCTGGAACCGGGAAAGATCAAAATTATAGTGCGAAACATTGAAGGAACTTTAGTTTATAATTAGGGCCTCCCTATCATGTATCTAACGTGTCTTCACTATACTGCAAACACGAGGTATATACGTCAATCGTCACTTTATGTACCCAATTCTCCCATCCGGGAAACATAACCATCGGCTTAACTAAAATAGTATTCCCAGAACGAAGGGACCTCACCCACGCAGCCTCCGAATCCCCACCCCCATCACGGCAATACGCATCCCNAGAGTATCTTCTGGGTAACCCACTGTCGGGAGGCGAGCTGATTCCTGCAGATCTCTATCGGGCCCTGGGTAGGTAGCTTGCCATAGGCCATGTTGTCGCCGAAGACGACC
>JAPUUL010001233.1:0-10775 GCA_029590625.1 Lasiodiplodia mahajangana | reverse complement strand
GGTGCCCTTGCGTGCAGAGACCGTTACGTTGCCCGATCCGTCCGCATACATGACGAAGATATTCGCACCGGACATCTGTTGCCCGGTTCCGAGAGCAACCCAGGAGTACGACGTCGGCGCTTGCATTTGTATGTAGATGTTGCCGCTACCAGACGAGGCTGATACCTCGGGCACGCCCACCTGGAAGCACACATTGCTGGCTGGGCAGTTGGATATTGTGCTTGCGACGCTGAGGGCGCTGTATGTGAAAGCGGCTACAGAAAGGAATTAGCAAGAGAAGTCATGATTATTCGTCACCCTGGACAAATTCTTAGCAAGCCCTCGGATCGTTTGTTCATTGTGGTAGGGTTAAATCTACGCCCCTAACTCCGAACGGTAAACGCTGTTTATATGATAACGCTAAGGTTGCTTGGGTTGTGTATAACAGGAACGTCTAGGAAGACTTACATAATACCGCTGAACGAAGTAACCGTTGCATTATGGAATTGAATCTTTTACAGCCTCTGGTTTTCTGTCGTGGCTTGCTTCCAGTGAGGAAGTCCTTTGAAAATAAGAGATACCACCGTGTTGTATAGACGCGTCGTGGGTATCTTTGAATCAAAGTCGGACACTAGTCAGATGGGAATTGTAAATCCGGACTCGGCGCCGGTACGGACACCTAATATAGTTACGGTGTCTTATCGTTGGTATTTGCTTCTCCCTCGCAGTGCCAAGGGAAAGTCTCTTGTGCAAAGACCGGAGCTGAGCTATAAGCCACGGCAGTTAGGAGGGTTGCGTAAAGCTAGAGTTCGTGGCCCTTCGTAAGATAGGTAGGACGAATAATGCGTGACACCAATGGCGTATTGGGTATATATTGTCAGATTGGCTTCGTAATGGCCGAGGCGATCGACTGGTCCTCAAGTGTTGGTGGCTTTTTCTTGTCTCGCGAATGACTTATTAGTGGAAAAGACGAAAGTTCTTGCTCATGCTCTCTCCCCTACTTATTGGATAGATAAACAAATAGTGATAATACCTCCAGCTTAATGCAGAGGGAGGGGAGGCCGTTTAATCTAAGATGTGCGAAAGATGGCAACCCGGGGGCCTTAGTTTTTATTTCTGAATAAGCCCAGAGGCCTGGTAGTGAAGCAATTGCACACCCACGGGACTAAATATAACGGACCCCCCATTTTCGTTTCATTTGTATTTCCATCTCACCCGCCAAGCCTTGGAAGATCAGACCAAGCTCGAAAGAAACAAGACGAGCTGCCATAGATTTGTTAATGGGCGATAAGCAGACCCAGTACAAACAACCAGGGGTCACATCAAAGGTTAGGTACAATAGGTAGGATTCGTCGATCTCGCCAAGTAATCGGGACGCATGGATGCCGGCGGAGGTATGAGAAAAAAAGATATCACGTCTGCCGAGAAAATCTGACGAGGAGACTCATGCCTATCTACATGGTCTCCCCATGGTCTCTACACTAGGATTCCATACCCAGCTATGCCTTGCAGCGCGGTAAACCGCCACGATTCCAAGACATTGAGACATGAACAAGGGCTACGTATGTCACTTCAACCCAAGGTCTTATTCGTCAGACTGGGCAATGCAATTAACACCCTACTTCGATATCATTGGCACATGGGCGAATTAAAAGGGGCCAAAAGTTAAGCAGGCAAGCTAGCCAGGTATCAGAGACGTTTTGCGACCTCCCTGCACCCTTAGCTAACCTAGGCAAATGTCTAGCCTTACTCTGGGCTCCGCTGTACTGTAAATTCCCAAGCTACGGGTCCCATTCCGGCAACCATCATGGCAGGTCCCCCAAAGCCAATTTGGGGTTCTGTCGTCCAATTCAATGTCAGACTCAGCCAACCAGCAATCTCCTAACATAAGCATCACTTACCCAATATGGAAAATGAACTCCCCCACAGCCTTTTATAGTCCTAGTCGAGCCCCAGAGTAACCAGCCCTTTTTCTCGCACTTACCTACCTACCTATGTAGGTAATATTCTTACTTTTCCTATGTCTACTCTTTTTGATGTCATGGGTCCTTACAGCCTTCTCAATCTTTACAACTAATCGTACCACCGAGATGACGACAGAAAGAGTTATGTACATACCGCAAGTTATCTGAAACCATGCAACTATCGCCGCTGCACGCCGTGGAAGAGTGCCATTGGCCGGGCAATCCATCGCAGCGAGGCGCAGCCCACCGGGACGCGTAACTTGACGTCTTGACCTGTATAGCACCCCAGGTTCAGAGCTTGGTATGCATATACAGCTCTAAACCAGATAAGCTCCTTCGTCTCTTGAAGCCCGAAGGAAAAGGTGAGGGGTTCTCGTGGGGAGTTCCGTTGTCGCCGGCCACTATCTACATCCATATTACATTGGGTGGTACGTCGGGTTTACATTGTCACGAACAAAGCCGACCCGATGATGATGATGATGATGATGACGCTAGCAAATTTCGCCTCTGTTGCTTGCGACTGTATATTGCAGCCTTCCTGTAACTACCTACGCAAGAAAGGTGACGGTGGCATGCGCTCCTACAGTATAACTTGTCTAACGATGCAAGCACTTCCTTCAGATGTAACGCAGTCGTTCAATGAAGTGATACAGATTAATTACACTTAGTAATACAACACACCCATATGGTATGATACATACCGAAACCACCCGGGTGGGAAAGCTTAGATAGCGGGAACGGAGATCCATGCCACAGTCGGATATACCCCAACACCGGGCGAAACCTACACTACTTGGACAAAAAATGCCATGACGCATCATGGAACGGTATGAAGTACCAATCCACACCCAACTCGAGAGGCTGTTCAGAGGCTGTACTCTGTCTAGGCGAAGAGTATAGCCCAGCTATATAGCAAAGTTCGCCGGCGCTGATGCTTAGTCACTCACTGACCAATCGTCATTATTACCACAGAATCTCAAACTAGCACCAACGAGAAAACGTAGGAATAATATGCTCCTCTGTACATATGCATGCCTAACCATCCTGAGCATCATCACGCTCAGTGCCATCTCATTTGCTGTTTTAGGTCAAGCGACGCTTAGCTGGACAGACCAAGCTCTATCTAACGAATCGCGGTCTATATAAGAAACACGAGTCCCAGAGGCTTAGGAAATTTGGTCGATTCTCAACGACGATCGTAAAGTCATACTTGCATAGACTACTATTCTCGGCTACCCCATTGGGCAATTCCTGTTGTATCATGCGGTAAAGGAGGCTAATCCTATCATTATGGAAGACACAAGAGGCCCGAACCGCCTTACTATTCGCCAGTATCTCTATACCACAGCAAGACCAAGCCGTAGCTATCAACATAAATCGCGTCCTCAAACGGATCTTATTTCTTGACTTACCTACTTATTTATTCCCCTTCAATATTACTTCAAGCCAACATGGCTAATACCCATTGCCTATTCACTAGAGGATCCTGAGGACCAATTATAGATGCCGAGACCGCCTACTTGCTTGGCAACGACTAAATGGAAATATATAGATGCAATGAGGCAATAGGCACCGCAGATCTCTATCTCTATGGATGCAAATACAAATCTGGGTATATGGAATAACGCATCAAGATTTACCATTCCCGGTAATACGTTACTTATTAGCAGCATACACGTTTAGGAAGACGAGATGTAAGATTGGGAACATCTCCACACTAAGTATCTCGCGGAATCTCTAGTTGTTTAACATAACGAAGCGTAGGGCCCATTCTCTAACGGTCTTGACCGGGAGAGAAATATGACGTGCAGAAAAAAAAGGAATCAGATTTATATTCAGGCGAAACCTCAGCGCCCTACCCTAGCTATGGATAATGACCATTCGCTCCAAGGTTCTAATAGTGAGAGTGAAAGTGAATTACTCGACCGCCCTATTCATCGGTTCTACACCAGACGGTTCTAAGAAGCCTCGCCCCCAACTCCAACGCTAACGCGCTAAGTGCCCTAAAATCAATACGCAAATCTATAACTGCCGATGTATTATTTAGAAGCGGCTTAACGCTCCCCGGCTTTCCCGAATACTTAGGCTCCTGCCATCATGCACCCGTGGCTTTCTAGCAAACTGCTAGGCGCGACAAAGCTGAATCCACCAAAAGGGTCTTCGTTAAAGCTTCCCCTAGGTGATGCTCCACCCCACGGGTCCTTGGTCGTAGTGAGGGGACTAAGGGAGAGGTCGGTGAACTCAGCGGCAAAGTTCTCCGCGAGCTCAGGGTCGGTAATCATCGGCTGGATGGGCGGCTCCATCTCCCTTGCTTCAAGTTTCTTCCAATCGATCCTGCGGAAGAACCTATGCTTCTTGATAGTCTCAAGGTCTTTAGGCATCCGTGAGCCAAGCCGTTTGGCAGGGTCCTTCCTTAGCAGTCGCGCGAGAAGGTCTTTGGCATCAAGGCTCAAGAAATAGGGCATGACCACCTTCTGTTTGACTATGTTGTGTTGGATCTTGGCGTTGTTCGCACCACGAAACGGTGGGTTGCCCGTCATAAGATCGTAGCCCAAGGCGCCGAAGGACCACCAATCTACCGCCTTCCCGTATTTGTTCCCTAGAATGACCTCTGGTGCCATATATTCAACCGTCCCAAGCATGGATTTGCAAGTGTCGTCATCGCCCACGGCGACCTTGGAAAGACCGAAATCCGTGAGAAGTAAATGGCCTTGCGCATCCAAGAGGCAGTTCTCAGGCTTCAAGTCTCTATAAACAACACCAAGAGATTCGTGGAGATAGGACAACGCAAGGACCATCTCTGCCATATAGAAGGCTGCTGTGGATTCCGAAAACATCTTTTCTGTGCTCAGGTGTGTAAAGAGCTCACCACCTTGGCCATACTCGAGAATGAGATAGAGCTTTTCATGGTCTTGAAAAGCATAATATAGATTAACGACAAATGGGTGTCGACTGACAGACTCGAGAATCTGTCGCTCGGTCTTGGTCTGTTCCACCAGCTTCTTGTGAACGACCACAGATGCCTTCTTAAACTGCTTCTGGGCGTAGAGTCGGCCGGTATTTCGCTGCTTGACGAGGAGAACAGTGCCATACGTGCCTTTGCCGAGGCAACGCAGAGGTTCAAAATCATCGGCTTGCATCTTGCGGGGAACCAGCCCACCTTCGACGGCCCCATACATCGGCTTTTCACGGACGCTCTCGTTGACAAAGTCGTTCTCTAGCTTCACTTCATAAGATGAAGCAGCTTCCGAGGAGGTATCGTCATCGCTGCGGCCAGTTTGGCTGCCAGTGCTGCTCTGGTAACGAAGGCGACTAGTACTGCGAGTTCGGGTCATAGTACTGGCAGGCGAGTCGTTGAGATTAAGCGGCTCAAACTGAATGCGCAGCTTCGCAATGCCGCTCATTGCAGGTGAATGAACACCCCGCAGGACAGGGCTGCAGTTGGCACTCACCACATCGTCGATACGAGGAGTTCGGCTACGTCTGGCGGACAGAGGGGGCGTCGCGCAGTAATCCGACTCCTCATCACCGGATGCGATGGGGGTCGTGTTAAACCCCCTAACGGTGGTGAGCGCCGGAGCGGCTGGTGAGAGCATCTCGAGCCTCGTGGTAAGATATCGGCGCGCTTTCTTCGCCTTTGGGGCGTCGTTAGACGATACTGTAGGAGATACCTCGTATCAGTGGTTATCGGAGTTCTTGGTCCAGTGACAGTAGGCAAATATCAACCCGCCCCGATTCACGGCAGGCGGGTGCCTCGTCGGCGTTCGGCGTCAGCGCGTGGTTCGCAAAGATAATCGAGATATGTTGGCTGGACAGGTGGGGCGAGCATCTGGTAGGAGAACGAAAAGAAGTCGTCGCGGTATGTTTGCTGATGCATTGGCAGTCGGAGAAGAATACTAGGAGTAGACGTTTTCGATCGAGCGGTGGTTAAAATGGTCGTGGTTCACCAAATGGTGGTGGTGGAAGAAAGAGAGAGAAGGTAAAACAATAAAGAATAGGAAGAATGGGAAGAATAAGGCGAGTGTGCATGAGATTAAAGTGGGGCCCGGGACACACCAAAACTCGGTAAGTTCAGAGCACAATCCATTTGTACCTGCCTAGCGGCTGACCATAGCAAAGGGGGCTTTGAGACCAAAAAAAAACTCACAAGCCAACAACAGGATGATCATCAGCTATAGGAGGTAGGTACATCCCCACCTCCGGAGGTACCTGCTGTTTAGAATCAGGCGCCTCAGCTGGGCAAGTCTCCTCAGTAAGTTTGTAGGTAACACTCAGGTGCCCAACCCCTAGATATTCACCCCACATACCCGCCTAAGGTGGGTGTGGGTAGCAGGAGCGAGCAACCACAACACTGCAATGCAATATTACAACTTTGATATCTTACCTAAACCCCTGAGTTCTACAGAGCGCGAGGACTTTGAACGAGCTGCAATCCACAGAGAAGTTTTGCTCTTTTAACTTACCTTTTTTGTTTTAGAAAGAAGAAAAGAATTCAGCAAGAAAAAAACACATTCTAGATCTTCCCTCGAGTTATTTTATTTTAACCAGTACGTGCTCGCTTCTGCTACTTCTTACACATGCGCCGTCCCTACCCGTGTTTCTCGGCTGCGTTAGGTTAGGTATCTCTTCCAATTTTAGCTTGCCATTTGTGGATACCTAGTAAAGTAAAAGTGGCCAGTCCTAGTCTAAATTTGGACAGTAAAGCGGCAACCAACCAACCATGGCCAGATCCGGCGGAGCGCGACATCCCGTCGTTAGTGGCGATCTACCTAACCTATTTTCCTCTGCTCGGTCCTCGACACCTGCTTAATGCGGACCGGGCTTATTCATCAAGTATGCGTATCGAAAATAAGATTAATTAGTGGCAATGCGCATTTAGGTACTACATACTCCTATTCAGCACATCCAGAACACCTAACTCGTAGTGAAAATGAGGGAAGGCACCGAGGGATTCCCCTTAAAGTTTGTGATACAGGGCAGCAGGGCGAAACGACATTTTTCACTGTTGGCAATGACTCATCGGCGTCGTGTCACCACCATATCACCCAACGATCTCGTTTACAACACAAGACAGTACACAGGACCGCCTCACTTCTCAGGAAAGGCAAAGAGTATTATGTCTCAGTATGGCTACACGAGAATTTCTCTTGAGTCGTCTTCTATCGGACGTAGCTTTCGGCACCACCCGCACCACCACCACGTGGTCGATATGTCGCCTATTAATCTACATCACATGTAACCCTAACTCAAACTCAAACTCAAACTCTATCGACGCATAAGCAGCCAGCAAGATCAGGCGCAGGTACAACCCCACTCACAAAACGTATGGCTTGAGATTTCTACCAGTCACGAGGCAACCGTCTTCATAAACAGCCTACTCCCTACTGGTACCACTCCGGTCCCCCTCTATCTACCAAATGCCGTCGTGATTTTCCACGTGTTGGCCGCACCCTCGAGCGCAACTTCGTAGTTGAATTTGACCAAGGAAATATTAACGGATTCCGGTCCTTGAGATCAAAAGTTGGCATGGCGAAGGGGGCGACAATTCACGGTCCTGGGATGCTACACTCAATTCCGATTGGTCCGCGCTCTCCATTCCCCTCTGTGGCCTTTGCAGCGCTTCCATGAGGCATGGGGTTCGTCTGCATGTTAAGATCCGGATAGTTATAATGTAAATCAGGCAGTAAGTTTTCGTGTAGAATCAACAAGATCATGCTTCAACCCCTGAGCTTCCAGGCGTTGTTAGTACCCTCAACTCTCGATAAAACATGGCAATGCGGTCACGACACTAGGGCAGCGAGCCTCAAATCAAGGAGAGATACGATGACCTCTTCGACGCGGCCGTGGGACAAGTCACCAGTCGTAAGCCCTCCCATCCCTCCGGGAGTTCCGGGTTTCTGGCAGTCTGACTAAGTAGGGCTAGTTGCACACATAAGCACAGCACCCAGGTGATGAATAGTTGGGTGATGTTTTGAAANGTTGACGTACAATCCCATAATCATACGGCGCAATAATACAACAAGAAAACCTGAAGAAATTAAGGAATGGAACATGCAACCTCGATCTTCTACCCTCTCTACGGCGTGTTGTCAAAACCGTTTCTCATTACATAGACTTCACATATTGCAATTAACCACCACTTTAAGATAGAGAGAACCCCCCGGAGGAATTTTGAGTTTTTTTTTTACTTGTTCTCTATTGTACGATTAACTACTATATGGGGTGGACTATCTATAGCCTTCTCTAACAAGTCGACGAACACGCACGTCAAGTAACATTACCCAAATGAGAGCATATAATGTCAAGGTAAATTCAGGTTATCATGGTTAGTGGTGCTTATTAGATTTATATTAAAATTTATCGTCTGTTAGAAGCTAAGACTATAGTTTTTTGGCGAGCCGGACCACAGGATCACACCCTTTTGTCTTCTTGACGTCGTCTATAAAGTCTATAACATCTATCCAGTTGTCGAATTCCGTCAGGCGAATACGCTCGCCTTTATTCAACAACGCGCTCCGGTCAGGCCCGTATCCAGCTCCGCACATCTCAGTCAAATGGTGAATGCCTAGTTTTAGAGGGAGTGGCGCTCTTGCAACATTGTTCATGAAGACATCGACGGCCTCCCATGGACATGTTTCATGGCCCGCGAATAATGCTGGGTTGGCGAGTAGAGCGCGGGCGGACATTAGGCCTGCTAATTTCGGCAGACGTGGTCGTTCATTCTCTGATGCGGGGACTTTATCGGTTTCTACCTTATTGTTACCAGACGTGAAAGTAGGTTGTGGCACTAATAGGTGCGATGTGTATGGCAGCGTTGAGAGCGTGAACACATCACCGGACACTAGAACGGGTAACTTATCGCCGAACATGTTGGTGAGTAGTTCCAGCGCCTCTACATTGATTGGCACACTCGATTGTGTGCGTCGTGTTCGTGGATGGATCGTCAACCAGTCTATGTTCCGGTTTTGCTCGTCTCCTAGTACCGTAGTAATGAAATCGACCGTTTTTCGCAAGTCGTGATGTACGCGAATCTTGATGCTCACGCTTCTGCCCTTACCCCCTGGGTTGTGCATATCTTCCTCTTTTCCAACACCCCACCCGTCCTCTCTAAGGCGCTGCCTTGTAGCAACGACCATATCGCGTACGAGTTCTCGCTTCTCCATAAGCGCGGCGCCGAGAGTCTCTGCGCATGCCCATGACTGGGGACAGCCACAGTTCAGATCGACGCCATTGACGAACGGTGCAGCGAGCGATGCTGCTCGCGAAAGCTCTAAGGGAGAGTTGGAGCCGAACTGGGCTATAGTAGGCAATTCAGGCCCGGTAGTTGAGATGGTCAAGTCGCTGTCTCTCGCGAAATTATTTCTATTAAATTCCTTTGCCAGGATCATCGGGGTCCAGCAGATATCCGTCCCATAGCGCTGCACCGTCTGCCTGAAAGCAAGCTATCATGGCGTTTTAGCGATGCGAAACTTCTTGCGGTTTGATGTAGACGTAGAGACTGATGAAAAGCGCCCAAAACGATATAAACATCAAAGCAAGAGCGCCTACCTTGCTATATCGCACCATCGGCGCGCAAGCGTATAAATATCTTCCCTCGGACTTGGCAACATCGAAAATCTTTAATGGGCTTGCTAGGTATATCAGCATAGGATCCACGTCGGTTAGTGTAAAGGACACTACCTTACTGTATTCTTGCGTGAGGCTCGGGTGCTATACTACCATCCATGTTTACTATCTGGATTCCTGGCCCGTGGTTTCGTAAATAAACTACCTCCTTGACATTGGAGTTGTATTTGTATGTAGGTAGTCCAACGTTTCTGATATTGTTCATGGTCATACCCCACTAGTAGGTACAGCATACCTGAGGTGGGGTTTGCTTGGAGGGGATGTTGCATTGACTCTACCTAATTACAGGGTACCTGCTTGATTAGGTACCTAAGCTAATGTGTGTAGATTGGCCGCCCTACAGGCTGCAAACTAGACGAATGCATCACCCGCAATGAATTCTAAATCCTTGGGGCTATCATGTCGGTAAACGACACCTTATTAAAAAAAAAAAAAAAAAAAAAAAACCTCTTTGAGGGAACTGCGTAGTCAAGCCTTCGGCACCTACCTATATATCCAAGGCTTTAGAGTAGGTAAAGTACCTATCGACTTAGTGTCCACATTCAGAAAGGGAACAAATAACAAGGGTCTGAGGGAGAAAGTACTATGACGGCAATCTAACATTCCAAGTCTGTTGATTAGGTACTGAATTAGGCATTCAAATTCAAATTAACGGGAAACGATATTACTCGCTGGTAATACCGTAGTTCTTAAACACGGTTCTCAATCGATCAAGATGATGTCCACCGGAGGCACCGACAATATATATATGTAGTATAAGGTAGGGAGATCTACTCGCTTTTCGTTTGACAGCCGTCTAGAACAACTCTAAAAGAACCGAGTATACAAACTAGCTAGAGTGTTTTTTTTTTCTTTTCTCGCTATTTTAAAATAGATGGAAAATATGCAATTTAAGTAGGTATGTTGGTTACATGTAAGTAAGTGGCCACACCAAGTACGTAATAACACCCTCTGATAGGTCGATAATAGATATTGAAGAGATACGGCGATAAGAGATAATGTTAACTGGGGCAAAATAATTGTTTCTCGAGAATCGGAACTGAGTTATAAGTGAACTGCGCACTGGAACCGTTCAATGGGAACTATCAGTTCCCAGAGAGCTCAACATCTTTATTTCTGGCATAATATGGTCCCGACCCCCGTGTGGCTTGCCTGTCATGCGCTTCCTTCTTAGCGGCAGTCGTTTGGCTAGGACGGCCCTCGCAT
>JAPUUL010001232.1:0-10791 GCA_029590625.1 Lasiodiplodia mahajangana | reverse complement strand
TCGTCTAGCGGCGGAGAGTCTGGACCCCTGAGCGTCTCGAGTTTGTAATATCCGTCCTCGACTGGCTTTCGTAATATCATGGATTTCAACCGGCTAGCAAGGTGTAGACCTAGGTCGGGCTTATTGCGCCGCTTGCTCGATGTCTAATCATTGTTAGCGCTTATAAAGCATTAGATAGTTGCCCATACCTCTTCAAGCCCCAAGAACACAATGAGGCCGGTGATCGTTAAAGTGACTGTATTGATCAAGCTGGGAAGAGCGTAGGGGTACTTGAAGATCCAATCGAATCCCCAGATGGCGCCCTCGCCAAAAAGCCCAGGCAATGTCAACACAGGGTCGGCTAATACACCACCCATCACTAGAGCTTGGTTAGAATCTAGACTCAATGCCTAAGACAATTGATACTCACAGGGTCCCAACGTGCTGGCTACACTGAAGCTAATAGGCAAAATCAAGAAGGCTCTTGACTGATATTTCCTCTCGACTGTGATTTCGGCAATCATGGTACGGCTGGTGGGAGTATGATGTTAGCAAGTTCTCTCATGGGTGAAGCGTATGGTGATGTCGCTGCAGACCTCACTTACATTATTCCAACCGTGCCATTGATGCCGCCGCCCGCAGCACGCCAGAAGGCGGCCGTCCAGAAGCTAGTCGCAAAACCATACCCTATGCATGATATTGCCGTCCCAAACAGGCCGATTATCAGCACGTTTTTGCGGCCACACCAACTTGCATCCGCCGCCTTGCCCCAAAGGAACGCCGTCAACACCTGCGCTCCGGTGAATGCGCCCTGCAAAAGCCCGGCCTGGCTCGAAATCTGTGCATCGGACAGGCTGTCGTCGAAGCTCTTGAGCTGATAGAATACGTAGGCCTGCAGCGAGGCAACTTGTAAGAAGTCTACAAGCCGGGATAGGAATAATATTATGAGCTGGTCTTTTCGAGGCAGTGACATCCATGTCACCGGACCATCAGCTTTTTTCTTCTTGTCGGGTGTTGGGGGAGGTGTTTGAGCCTCTTCATCTTGGTAGTTTGCGCTCATCTGCTCGAATATCTCTGGTGATGGTAGTGGTGGTTCATCGCGATGTAGCTGGAGTGACGTCGTCCTCGCATGACCTTTTACGGTCGACGTTCTTGTCCTCTCCATCTTAAATATAAATAGTCGTAGTGGGGGAGCAACGGCACGATAAATAGTAAGACCTAGATTTACGCATGTGAAAGATGGAGGGTATAAAAATTATTATAAGAGCACTAAGAGAGCCTGTAGAGGTTGATGGGGACGTGGCAAGCTGATGACGGACAGCGAGGCGTAGCAAGGCTCAAAGCAGAAAAGATATGATGAAACATGTTACGAATTAATGCGGACGCGTCTCTGCGGATGGATGGCCCATGGACATATAGAATTGCTTTGAAACTAGACGGGTGAATTACCTCTATCTTGCACGGAAACAATTCAATCGAGGACTCACTCGGTTAGGGTCGTTTTCTGCATGTCCACAACCACACAGTAAGTGCTTCCTCGACGTCCGAAACAGGCGTGGGCTGGCCACGGAAGATTAAGGGATCTTCCATGCTGGAGAACCTGAGAGCCAAGGAACTCTTTGCCAAGACTTTGGTCTTCTACCTTCTTATGTACAGGACGGCCAGAGGACGGGCACCGGACTGCGTCCTCAGTCATCATTTGGAGGATCCATATTAGCTAACCAAGCCGCCGACCCACGAGTTTTCACGTCGTTGGCTCTAAGTGATTGACGTCTTTCCTAAAAGGGACTCGCCACGTGTGCCTGGTCTTCATGATTCATGGGTTCTCTCGTTGGAGCGCCATCTATTGACCAAAAACGCCGGCATACCAAACGCTTGATCGCTGATGACGTTACCCGACTAAGCCACTGGTAGAGGTCGTGCAGGGTGACGGGGGCCGCTGGGGGGCAATTAGACGCTAGTGTATGTCTATACTACATGAGTATGTAAGTGATATTTCGGCTGCCGTTGTCTGTTTTGCACCCTTGTCTATGCATTGTACCGGGATACCTACCAAGACTAATAATAGTGTACCTGCTGTAGTGTACATAGAGAAGCTGGGTCTATGGCTGATAATGTTAAGAGTCAATCGACCAGCGGCTGACTCTGAGTGTGTCTCTTATTTCCTATATGCGAACTGATGTCGGGACTATGATCTTTACTGGCTCGACCATCAAACATGAAAATGTAGCGTCGGTCCGATAGTGCATTATCATAGTAGATCATGTTAAGCGCCGTCCAATGCCCTAAAGCTTCAGCTTCAGGAACGCGTGTCATTCCTGCAGCTTGTAAAAATGGTATGACCCAAACGCTCAATAAACGGAGTCGTAACAGCAACGGACCGCTGCAGCGATGCGCTATCTACCAGTGCCTTACCAAATAGGCTAGACCAAGACAAAATTTGCGTAGTAGAGTGAAATACGTGTGATGAACTATCCGAAATACTAGTAATCCTTACTCATTCCCTAAGTACGGAGTAGGAGTTGCTATGTAGGCCTTACAAGGCGTTAGAAACCATAACACATTGTATAGGCTATACCTACGAATGGTTCCCCAGAGTTGGTCGTTCGCAAGACGAAAGAGGTTAGGAAGAAGTTTATAGTCTTCCAGGAAGAAAAAGGAGTAAAGTATGTAGCTATGAGGGCCGACTACATACAGTATAGCGCCCACTAGGTACGCGCCCAGACCAGTAGCGTCTCTGGGCAAAGCTTGTATGGTAGTGATCAACAAGGGTACCGACTACCGTCCCGGCGGTTCGGCTCTCGGTCATCATTGGTGGTTATGGGGTTGCCCGTTGTGACAAGTTAGCACTCATCCCCGCCTTGGCGAACTTCTTAACGGTGTGGGTGTACCCTTGGTATGTAAATGAAGATCATCAACGAAGAAGCCATATGAGAAGGCAGGATAGAAGGGCTCGGTCCAACTACTTCTTTGGCCGGCGAAGAAGCGACGTATCAGGCAGCTGATCTCTGAATGCCAAGAGCTTCACTTATTCATATCAGTGGAACCATCAGGGCAGAAGTCAGTTGATAAACTGTAGGGATGGAAGATTCTAAGAAAGGCTAACTTGTGGCTGTTGATCTGGCGATCTTGACTGTAGGAGGCTGCTCCTAACCGCCGCAACAAGAAGATAAAGGGACCTACGGGAAACCCACTACCCCGCTATGATAAACTCGTCGGCGATATTTCAATCGTGAGGTTGGTTTTGCCTGAGTAACACTGCGGCATTCCACATTTTCGGACACCGCACCTTCAAATCACTACTCAGTAAATGACGGAAGGCCCTCCGTCAGATCTACCACTACAGCACTACCCACCCGTATGCAGACTCTACTGAGGATCTTCTGAGTGATATTGAAGCGCGAGTTGATCAGATACGGCCGGATATACTAATCTACGGGCCGATCTTGGGAAACGCGTTCCGAAGGTTCTGCCCTAGAAGGCTATGAAAAGGGCAGTTCCGTAGCGATAACATATTTGATTTGCGGATAATCAAATAATAAGGGTGTTTACCCGTGAAGATCTACCGCGCGACTGCTTCACTCCTGCATAAGTGGAAATCACCTACATGGATCGACATAAGAATACAGATCTGTTAACGACAGCTGACTAACCTGCGCATTCCCATGGAATGCGGAATGATAATCGCATAGCGTGGCATTGAACCTCCTAAGCCTTTTGATGGTGGTTGGAACAGTTCGTGTATCACGTCACTGTGACTCAAAATTCATTTTGGTGATGTTTTGGCTATGTCATGGGCTGTAATAGGTATAATCAAGTTTTATTTATGCATGCCAAGATGGGCGCTCGCGAATAAGGTCAAGATCTAAGAGCCTCCAATTATCACCAGCCATGTTCCGGAACGCCATACACAATTGTAATATCCTCTCTAGCTAAGAATCATTTTGTTTGAAATATCACGACGAAAACATCGAATTCTGAACGTAGAAGACCAAGTATAGAACGAGAAGGACCAGCCCAAGCATCTCTAACCATTGCAGCGCAACATTGTACATCTGGTTCCGGTTTCTCCGGCGCGATCGCGAGATGAAGTCGGAGTTATCGTTCACATTAGGGAAGGGCACGTCCTTTGGTACCGGGATGTCGAGGAACTCGCATAGGGGCTCCCAACCATCCTGGACGCGGTACTCGAGCAGTCTCTCAGGGGGCACCATCTTCCTCACTTCTTCGTAGTGTCGTGTGAAGACCTCCTTGCCACGGTTGGGGAAGTCGCCCTCGAAAAAGGTGTCGAAGAATTTCTTGAGCATGGGGTAGTNACATCTTGGCGGCCCAGCTGAAGTTGGACAGCATGCGGAGCTCCGGGTCGGTCGCACGCCAGTAGACTGTCTTCATGGTCGACGCGTGCCATGAGTTGACGTCGCGAGTGGCCATGATAACCTTGGCTTCTGGGTATGCTTCAATGAGCTCCTTGGCGAAGGCGCAGGCGGGCCAGTCGCAGACGGCTTGAGAGCCGCCAAGTAGCTTGTCCCAATCCTTTCGGGTGAACTCGCCGACGCCGTCATACTTGGCTCTTAGAGCATCCATCCACAGTAATGCGTCCGGCGGGTTTTCTATGGAACAGTTCATCATGTGGTACGTGTCGATGAATCCAAGTTGCTTCATGGCAGCTCGCATAGCTATATTGCCAGAATTATGTCAGCAGAAGAACTTGGCTGATCGTAACGTCGGTCCCGAGGCGTATTGATATCAAATATCCAACAAGGGGTTCACTCACAAGCAGTACCTGTGCGCCCGGGTGCTAGCAGCAGAGCCCTCATGGGCACCGTTCGGGTGCATTGCCGACGGTCGACATCCGTATCACTGGTGAAGATATCCGTGACGGGCTTCTTGGTGTATCTATCGGCGTATGACATTTTGGGCAGAAGATTGAAGATGAATAGATCCAATCAGAGAAAGAAAAAACGAGTGAGTCAGGTAGGTTATAAGTGTTACTTCAAGAAATATGCAAAAAGGGTATCTCAAACGGATATATATACATGCAAACGACTCTTGATAACTTGTTAAGGAGTGACGGTTGATATGGTGATCAACGAGCAGGTAAAGGGGGGAAGAGGAACGATAAATATGTAGATGAAGGTAGAGCGAGGAGTGCTATACAAGTAGGAAACGACTACAAACGCCAACAATATTCCCAATTGATAACCCTATCCTTGACCAGTGCCATTTCATGTCCTAGAGATGGAGGATCCTTACTAGTTTCGCTACGTCTTTCTTGTGCTCGCGGATCGAACTGTGTGTACCGGTACAGCCTCCAGTACTAGTAGCCAGCATCCATCAAGAAGAACAGCCCGGACAGAGCGCCAGCTGTGGAGTCGTTTCAGATCTTCATTCTACGTCAATCGACGCGCTCGATCCGCTAGAATTCATAACGTGCCTTAGTCTCTGGACCAGGCCATGCCACGAGCCACGGCGGACTTGCGTGTAAGCCAGACCATGTTCACCACTCAGAAACCGACTATGTCGCATCCGCCTACCTGTTCTCTGGTTTTCGATTATTTGAGGAACATGGTTCTGAATCATGCATGGGTGGGCCGACGGTAAATGATGGAAGTCGAAGGCGATTCTCTATTCAATCTTACGCGTATGGTTGGGTTGTCGATATTCTTGCTAACGTACGTGGGGGGGAGGGAGTTGATTCCAATCCAGTGGAGGGACTTTAGGGTCCCGTTATGCACTCCACCATCTACGCTCGTCGGGAATTAGTGGCTTTTAGCGAGCAGAATTTGTCTATACCATAGGTATAAGGTACACCATGTAAGTAGGTAATAGTATATACATCGACTCTAACATAACTAAAAAAAATGATGTCTATACAATGGCGCAAACAAAACATCAAACCAACTACAGTCTATAAGAGAAGTCACTATGATTTACCTACCTATGAAACATTCAAGTTAAATTTAGCACCTAACCCCCTTTTTGTTAAACTTGTTGGAGTGTGGTATGTGTTACCTATGGAAATGCTGTTACTTCCCCAACTGGTTTAGTTTCGGTTCTAAACAATAATCAAGAGAACGTTTCCACATGGGGCAAACTTGACTAAGGCGGCTGAAGATGTAGAGTGACGCGGCATCACTAGTTTTATAAATCGTCACCTCCAAATAACCGCTCGGATTCCTCTCTTGTAAAGCGCTTCAGATCTATGTAGATATCACCCATTCATGATAAAATCCAGCGGCAACCAAAGCGAATCAAAGAGGCTGATCAAATCCACGTTGTATATATGTATATATACATGGCCAAGACCAATCGAGATTCTGAAAGGGGAAGAAACATGGGAAAAGGACTGGGCATGTTCGATGCCAAGACACTACGGCCACTTACATGACACTTGGTTAACGATGGTATATGCAGCCAAGAAATGATCACAACATAACCGCGTAATCGCTTATCAAAAGCCCTGACGGTGTGCAACTCATCCCTGTTGAGTCTTTCAACTCTCATTTACCGGAGCTGCTGCTCCTCGTCATTTCGCGATGCTATCGCTCACCGGTCTTACACAAGCGCAGCGCCATCGTCGACTCTAGTTGAGAGTATTGGCGGAAAGCGATTGTAAGGCATTTGGGACGGCGTTGGCCTTTTGAGAATCAATAAGGGGGAACCGACGCAGAGATTGACGATCCTTGTTTACTTAGGTCACGCCGAATGCCTCAGCATTGGCGATGTGGACACTTCATTCAAACATAGTATGGAAATGAAGATCGAATAGTATTGCAACACCCACCCGGACAATTGCAACACCCACATTATGATTGCAACATCTGATGCGATCAATTCCTCTTTTGTATAATATGCTCGGGGATCGTCGATGGGGTTTAATTCAAGACCAAGGATTTCTGCTCAACGTCGAAGCCTCGTCGTCTCCCTTGACCTTCCCCTTCCAGGTCCACTGCATGAGGCATTACCCACGCCTCCGCTACCTACAGTCCTTCAATCACGATTTCGGACACCGTCTCTCCGCCTTGCTTGCTCGACTACACTGATTAGAGAAGAAGTCGGTGAAAATCTCTTTCGAATACCTACATGTGGGAATACTGGAAGATAGACAAGCTTACACGCCCAGAAAAATCAGCTTATGACAAGAAATGCGCAATAATACGATATGCGTAAGAGCCTTAATCAGCAAAACGGAGCCTTGCATCAAGTACTCCTGACTGACGATAGGGATATTATAGCCGAGCGGCGGCACGTTGGCCGACGATCTGTCTTGCAATAGGTAGGTAATCCCACGTCGAAGCTACCCGGTTCCTGCCCGGTAAATTTACAGTGCGATGAGATAACTAACTAGAGCACAATTGGACCTGTCACCTTGTACTCATTCCCATGTGAATTTATGCCAGGATCTCCAAACGGATAGCCCTATCTAGGAAGACGGAAGAAGGGGTGGAAGTTATGAGCCCTCTCATACACACTGTCTGAGCAATCCGATAGCGAGAGCGAGACACTGATGGAAAGCTAGCCACTCATCCGCCGGTATAGTAAGGTAATAATAGTAAAGCAATATCATGAATGCCGTAGGTATTTGAAACTAGCCTTACGGGAGGGCTAGGATCCTAGAGGATTAACACGTCCCAGCGTGCCATTTCAGACCCACGGTATTGGCATGACAGTTGCGCAAGAGCTGACGTAGGACACGCCTCGCGCGCGAATAGCGAATAGCATCCGCGCCGCCTCCCCGGATATAACTTCTTTCCCCGGTCTCGGGACACCTCATCTCTCGCCCAATGCCCAATCCCNATTGACATGATATGCGCCGGGGTCCATGTAGGGGGGCCGGGCCAATACACGAAATGAATATGCACAATTCCACGGCATCTGTAAGGTCCCGGATGTGCTGGCGTTGTGGCTTTGAAGAACCAGCTTCGGAGCTCTCTAAGTGGCTCGCGCTCAGCTCTCCGACTAGAGTAATTGCCCCCCTATCTCGCAGTCCGTACTGAGTTATGAAACAGTTGGAGGCCTCAGCATATATATGTATCATTAAGCTGAATTGAAATGATAATACAAGACATTAACATCTCTAATAAGGCACATTCGGCCTCGCCGTAGCAATGTACCTACTGCTAGTTTCCGGGCAGCAGTGAAAGTCGCGCTTTTATTCATACCGCTAGGTATCATATCTGTGGCCTTTTCGGCATCAATCATGATCTGAAACGTGATGTTAGTAGGCCGTTGCTCCGTCGTCGTCGTTTGTTCAACTAGGGGCTTTGTATGGAGAGAAACACATCTATGTACGTCATAAACTCTACCAGTTCATGCAAGCCGAGCCGCCTTGTTCGGTGGTGGCTAACCTAGATCAGATGAATCGTCCCGAGAAAACTTCTGAAACAAAGCTTTCTAACTACCGAAATCCTTGATGGGAATGTTCCTTGGCATTCTCAGAATGGGGNTTCTCTATCTAATATGCGCTATCTTGTGTTCGTGGGAGTCACCCAGTAGACAGTCTTCTCAAGCAAAATGGCATATAAAAATCACCGGACTATGAAGCGCAAGAACACAAGCGTATGAACTGCTTCATTTTTCAAAAACAAACAATTCAGGACAACGTGCGGTGCGTAGCGCATGCTCATCACGATACATGACGGGTAATCTTCCTCATAGCGACTTCGACGTATAGCTTAATTCAAAAGCCAGCAACATGGTATCTTTCATCCTAATATAACGCATCATATTCCGGCCTAGTGATGGTATCGAGAGTCCATAGCCCGTAGGGCGTCGTCTACCACGGCTGTATCATGTCCCTCCGAATGACCTTGCCCTCATCATGATCCCGCTTACCCTCCACGACGTCCTTAAGGAAGTGTCCACCAATCGCGGGGTCTAGCGCGCCCATCTGCGACGGAGTTAGTATCCCAACAGCTTCATTATCTTTCAGCACTCACCTGCTTCAGCCTCTCCACTCCATGTCCACCTAGACCGGTAGCCAGGAACCCAGGGGAGACAGCCCAGACTTTCACGCCATCGTTCAGCAGCAGCCTGCGCCACTCGCGCATGAGCATGTTGAGGCCAGTCTTGGAACTACGATACGATGTAGTCGCCATGCCGATAGTTTGCTTTGGCCAACCGGCAGGCGGAGGCGTGTTGATCCGAGCCAGTGTGGGCGTGTCGTTTCGCTCCGTCTCCGTGAGCGTCGATGTGCCGCTTGCTATGAAGATCAGGCGCGGGTCGGAAGACTTCAGCAGCAGCGGCACGGCTAGTGTCGTCAGGATATGAGTGCCGGTGACGTTGATATTCCACGAGGCGTTGAAGCCCTCCCGCATGGTCATCTTGCCTGATAGGATCTCAGTGTCGAAGCTCGCGCCGCCGTTATTTATCAATATGTCTAGACGTCCATATTTGGACGAGATCTCAGATACCGCTTTCTCGAGCGACTCATCGGATGCTAGATCTACCTGCACCGTGCTGAGCGTCGAGGTCATTTGCGGGAATTCCTTCTTCAACTCGGCAACTACAGTCGTTTGGGTTAAGACTCTAGCTCTCGGGTATGTCTAGAATAAGATCGTATGCCACTCACTGGCATCTTCGCCCTTCGAGACTGTGCGACATCCTATAATGATCTCGTAGGCAGTCGGGCTCTGGCAAAGAGCCTTGACAGCCTCTAAGCCGAGGCCAGTGTTTCCTACAATGATGGTCAGTTTTATCCGACTGAGAATCGAGTAAGCACCTGATACTGACCACCGGTGATCAGAAGTATCTTCTTATCGGTCGCCATGTTGAATTGAATTGGCGGCTAGGCTTAAAATAGAAATGCGGTCGATCTCACGGCGGATGAATGTTAAGACACAATCTCGAGCACTCAACTCAAAGTAAGCAAGAGATTAATAAGCTTTTATACGGCGTCCGAGGATACCTATGCCCTAAAGCCACTCTCGTCATGATGGTAGGCATCATTGGTCAAAAGGTGGCGCTACATCATTATCGAGTAATGTTCTCTTCGATCTGTGTGAGATTGAAGTCGATAATTGTGTTAAATCCGAGAGCGAGCCCGCCCGTCCAACGAGTCTTTGCTGTGTAATGAGCAACACGATTATTCACACTGCCCTAGCGGTGTCCGAAGCCTCTAGATATATCCGTTGCGGGGGTTTATCGATTGGGCATCACTAAGCAGAAGCTAGAAAACGCTGGGGTACCTCACTGTAGACTCGCGCCTTGGCGACGGTCGAGAACGGAGTTAATCTCTACCTACATTCGCGCTCCTCGGATGCTCCACGGAGGACAGAGAGGGAGACAACGATGGACTACGCGTATCGTGTCTATATACAACATCGCCATCATGAAAGACACGGTTTTCTAGGTTGCCTCAGCTTGCTGTCTGTGGTGACCTGTCACACTTAGACTCAAGAGTGAGTGACTGCTCATGGTTCTCGGAAATGGAGATGTGACGATTGAATAAACCCGACGCCGAAAGCCTACATGATGGAAATCTGGTGATGAACAGTGTGTTCGCTTAGGTTAATGCATGTTGGTTAAGATTTGAGTTCTTCGACCGAATACAATAGCACGCGATGCCGACCTATTATTCAGCGTAAGGGATGTAGGCAGGCAGCCCTTACACGAGAGTGCGGGCAGCGGACAAAGCAATCATGTCTCGGATGCGAATTTAAGTTTCCGTTCAAGCCTTGATCTCCCCGATTGACTGCTCATATTTCGACTTATCGCATCCCGTGTGCCCCTTCAATCTCCTCGATATAGTTTCAAGGCCAAACTTTGATCTCTAGCGGAAAAAAAAAAGAAGAAAAAAAAACATGGCCAAAA
>JAPUUL010001231.1:0-10813 GCA_029590625.1 Lasiodiplodia mahajangana | reverse complement strand
GGGCCGCGCAGGCGGAAGAGGAAGAACTCGAGTGGCCGAGACCGTAATTCTGGGAGCCGGCGAATTACTTTTTCCCTTCATAAACGGGCAGTTGAAACAAGCCGTTGCGACGGAGCTTGCCCAGGTGCAGGCAGGGCAGGCAGGATGGGAGGGAGAGGAAAAAGAATTTTGCGTGAGTGCCTAGGTAAGTCAAGCAGAGAATGGATTAGTCCAGAGATACATAGATAGATAGATTGATAGATAGGCGCTGGAAATGGGCAGATAAGAAATTCACCTCACCTAGGTAGGTAAGTACATACCTCCTTAACCTTGAAAGGGTCTAAAAGCCAGTCAGTTGCTTGGTGATTTGATTCAGCTCAGCTCTTCGCCGTCGAAATGTGTAGGTAGGTACTTCTTTCTTTGTCTTAAACCTATTAGCTATGTACCTCCGACTGCCTCTATCTTAGTAATCAGCCCGTTGAAGCTTGGGGTATATAGGTAGGTACCTACGTCAGTTCCGTAGGGGGGGCTTATTAGCTAAACCTCCCTACCTAAGTATGTAAGTATGTACCCAGCTTATATCATTAGGTTATGTAGGTAGGTAGTAGCTTAGGTATGTATACCATCGCTTTGCTATACCGACATCTCCATGACTAACAAAACTCCGTAGCCACCTTTAGTCAGGAGGTTGTCACCTCTCCATGCCACGACAAATTGTGCACGCAACAATTGCATGTAAAAGAAGCAGAAAACCCAATCATCCATATTGCCCGATACAGTACACACCCCACGCCATGCCATCGCCGACGCGAATACATTCGTTCTCGCCGTGTCCCGTCGACCGAGGCTACCAAATGAAGCTGTAGCTCCTCTGCTCGTTCTCTGCATAAGTAGGCATGCCATCACTAACTCCGACGGCTGACCAAGACCCCATAAGAACCCCAACACACTATATAGTTGTTTCTCTCCCCATGCTGCATTGGCACATGGCAATTAGATTGCCCTCCTACCGAGCCGTGTCCACGGACATTATTCAATGCCCGAATGCGACATCCAGAACGTCACTTTCCCCAGCTGTTGATATTGTCGCTGGACATTTGGGGATGTCGGGGCCTATTTCCCCTCATCTTCCAAGCCACTGGTTGCCAGCGCCAGGCCACTCGCTCCGATACTTGTTTTTNCGGTGGCTGTCTAGCCGAGCTCAGACATCACCCGTTGCCGGGTATTGTCGGAGCGCCAAAGTGCCCCCGTGAACCGTGGAATATCGTGCCCTTAGTCAGAGCCCACGCGCAACACCCTCTCAGACTCGCTCATACATCTTGGCTCGCGCTTGCTTCCTGCTCTTCCTTTCTCTTCGACCAGAATCCCTTGCCGTAGCTGACGAGTATTTCGGCTCCTTTAGCAATACCACCGGCACCGGTCTTTGTGGAAGCATTCTTCCCCGCAGGCAGGACAAACACGGCCACTACAGCCTTTGACATTAATTATAGTGTCCTGCAGATCATATGATCGCTCTCTTGAGTTACTTGGTAGTACTGACTGCATTGTTGGCCGCTTCGCATATCCCAGCATTGTCTAAATTCGGCATTAGGCCGCTCGCGGACGCCCCGATAATCATTGATGAATCGCGCTTCGTTCCCAACCTGATCGGCATCAACAGCAACGCCCGACTCCCTGTTCAGCCAGAGGTCATAGTCTGACTTGTCATGAGTAAGGCTGTAGGGCGGAAGTGATGAGTGAACCAAGCCATAGTAAGGTAAAATTAGATCGCCCGGTTCGAGACGACGAGCTGCAAAGAGTCCAGCTTGGCCATTCGCTGGATGAGAAAGGTCATTGATGGGGATTATCTTGACTAGGGGACAGGGTCCCCTAGGGAAATTCGACGGTATGACTGCCGCTAAATCTGGTGAGCGGGTTCGTAGCGACCCGCGCTGCGCCTCGGTGAGGTGCGGTGCAAGTGAAGGCTGTGATAGATACGGGATAGATGGTGGCCAGTTCTTAGGTACCGGGTCTTTCCTCATTCCGAACATGCAGCTCTGCGGGCACTGGTCCAGGTATTTGGTAAGCAATAACGCCCTGTAACTACCACATTTGCGAGTTCAACCTTCGTGGAAGAATATATCGTGAGTCAAAAGCAACTCATAAGAAACTATCTAACTATCTCCGGAGTGCGTCGAGTGAAGAGGGTGAGAACTGCTGTGGGGCTCGAAGCGAATGTCTTGGCGCGACGAATTAAAGACTTACCTGGGATACCAATAAGCACCGAGTATTAAATACAATGTGTATGGGTTAGATATTCTTTAGAAGGATTTCTAGTTTATTAGGTACCTAGGTAGTATACCATACTTCAAGATTTTAGAATTTCGAAGTTATCTCATTATGCACAACTCTCGAGAGCCTTGTACTCGGGAAAGAAACAGGTGTCATAATATTGCTTGTCGGGCCGGCAATCACCATTTTTTTCAGATTCCAACGCCGCTCTCATAAAACAAAGCGCCCTAAGCCAGGGATAAGAGGTAGCGTAGATCTTGCAGCATAAATTTATAAGAAAAATCAACAATGAAATCGACACATAAACCCCAGTAAATTTTCGAAATTCAGATTTGACGCCTATTGGTACCCATAGACTCCAACCTATGTATTCAGTTATCATCGTCATGTACCTGCGTTGCCAAAGCTTACGGACACGGTTGTGTTTTTCCTGATTCCACTTTGGTTGGTCAGTTCGAACTCAGGCTCTCCTTCGCTGCTAATACCATCTGTTATTGCTGTGCCGTACTGGATTAACCTATTTCTACTTGTAATATCTGTATGAAAAGTTGAATTATACAGCCTTTCAAATGGGCGCTCATTACTTTCAGAGCTGGCCAGACGACCCCTACCCTGTGAGTTTAGCCTATTTGTAGCATTAAATCTACGGGACACGGCTTTGTCGGATTCCTTCGCTGCGATACTTCGTAAAGTTGGGATAGAAACTGCAAGGAGGACAAGGTACGCTTCAAGGCTACAGGGTGCAATTATCAGCATATGTATAGCCATGTAAATAGAATGTAACTTACGTCCACCATATTGCTAACGTCGCCATGTTATCTTTATCCTATTAGAGAATCAAGCCCCTTTTGGTAGTTTTGAAAACTCACAAGTGGGATCTGTTGTCTGTGTGATCGCTTGAAGGTTGATCGTCTTCACAATAGATGCGATCATTGAACTGCCAACATAATGAGTATCACATCGTATGTTGTACCCACGGTCTAGAGTCATCTTACAAGACCCCCAAGCCCATGAATAGGCTCAGAGATATTTTTGTTTCAGTTGCATATTTAAATTCCTAAACTAGCTTCCGGGAAGATGGCTAGAATAAGGTCCACTGCAGAGCATATCGCTGGTATAAAATCAGCCAATACTCATAGGAGAGGAAATGTCTTTACCAGTGTCAATGTTGCGCGTCTTACATCCTTGAACAAATCCCGTATACTGCTGTACATGCGGAGGTCAACAGTCGGATTCGACACTTGGATCCCAGAATCCTTCAATAGGTCTGCATTGAACAAAGCTGATGATCACGGTCGCAAGGTCAACAATGAACTGAAGACCAATAATTGCCCATAAGAACCTGCGCCTTGCTTTTGTGGGCGGAGCCAAGGAAAGGAGCAAGAAACCATATGAGATGCGCCCAAACCCAGGCGATAGGATGGAAAAGAATTCGCACAAGTACACATATTTCATATAAAATATATTAACAACATTTTTTTGGTTTACTACCTAAAGCAGTTAAAAATAAAAATATAAAAAAATATTTAAAATAAATACTATTTGAATAACTGTGTAACTATTACCGACTTTATTGTGTATATATAACTGGGTGCAAGGAAAGGGCAAGGCACTAAACGTCTTAATAAAGATTAAACCATTATAAAATAAATACTATTTTAGGATTAGTTTAACACTAGCCCAATATTTTTCCTATTTTTATTTACTATAGTGGTTTTTTGAATTTTATATGTAAAATTGCATAGTGCACGCGGCCCGCGAGAGGGTGGCCCGTGAGGGGTGCAATTATCTTACTCGCGATTCGAACAACGGCTGGGTTAGCGATATTCGTTGCCTTGTTTGGCATCACTGTTGGAGTATTTATGGGCTTGCCAGCTACAGGCGTAGTAAACTCTCAGCCGATAAGAGTAAAATTGGAACACGCCTTGGGATGACATTGGCTTACATCGGTGTTGGTGTCCTCATTGGAAACCCCATTTCTGGAGTTATACTCGGCAAGGATGACTGGACAGGGCTGGTCGTATTGTGTGGCTCTCTCCTCGTTGTATCAGGTGGAATCATCACTGTTAGTCGTATCATGAAAGTAGGTTGGGGGATACGTAGAAAGCTTTGAGGACGAGATAATTAATGATGTGGTCCTGGTAGTGAATGGACAAGGCTCAGTTGTATGAAAGCGACGAATACTTAAAGTGAGCTGCTGCATTATTCCCAGTCACCACTGTGAGACTCGCTAATCTATATGCATGCTTCATTGCGTGATCCAAAAACCATGATATCAATGGTGTATGACTAGCTAAGGGTCGTTAGAGTACCGCTCCAGCATAACTAGTTCCCCTAAGTGTCAAGGTTACATTCCTACATCGTCCCAAGCAGTTAAAGCGGCGGAGCCATTCTTCGCGTGAAGCTGCTGCATGCATGCGGTGCATCTTCTACTCATGTAACAGCTTCTCCCACACCATTCGTGGTTTGGTTTCCCCGCTCCAGGCCCCCTCATTCTCATACTGTCGCTGGCCGAGCAGACAGCGGCCTAGTAGGTTTATCTTTAACTTGCACAGACACTCTATACATCAGAAGTAGGTCTATAAAGACGCTCGATGCGGGATTAACAAGTGCCATGCTTCACAAGCCAGCGGCTTTCTTAGTCTTTCTCTTTTGATCTGCTCGCTGAGGATCGATTGGCCGAGTTTTCTTATACCAACAGTTTCTAGCAGCTATTCGGTATGCTTCGTGGTGGCTCGATAAGTGGCCTTGACTGGTAATACTCCCAGCTGAGATGATACTTTATCATTGTGACTCAAAGCTAACTCACTAAGACGGGAGTCGGACTTTGAGACTATTGCCATTCATGGCGGCCGGGAACCGGATGGCTCACGAGTAGTGCCAATTTTTCAAACCACTAGCTACATTTTCGATGATGCTGCGGATGGTGCAACCAAATATTCGTGGGCAAAAGAGAGTTATCTCTATTCCCGGTTAGAGAACCCAACTACCAGCGTTTTCGAGAAGCGTATGGCCATGCTGGGAGGGGGCGTTGGAGCAGTAGCCACTGCATCTGGTCACTCGGCGCAGGTAATTAACGGCTTACTTCAATCTGAGATGGGCTGAGCTAATAGATGAAAGTTTACGGCAGTGACACAGTATTGCCAGCACAAGTTGGCGTGAGTTCACCCCCATGTGTCATGTACACCCAAGTATTGTAACTCATGACTCTGTTCTGTCCTGAATTTTAGTATACGGCGGCAGTTTCAACCAGTTCCGTGTGTTTCTGCCTAAACTCAATATCCAAGTTTAACTGGTACCTGCTAACAACCCTGCGGACTTTGCTACGGCTATACATGACAAAACGCGAGGTGTTTACATTGAAACCATCAGCAACCCTAATCGATGTGTACCAAGTATTCCAGCAATCACAGCGGTGGCGCATGAACACGGTATACCCCCTGTGGTAGATAACACCTTTGGCATGGCTGGTTACTTGTGCCAGCCTGTCAAGCATGGCGGTTTGCCTGTTTTTATAATTGCTGCGTAAATTTGACTTATATCGACTTGACCTTCCAAATTCAAAAGGACTAATAATACTGTCCACCTCTTAGAAGCCAAGCTAACCAATGCCATGCTTTACAGCTGACATTGTTACACACTCGTGCACAAAATGGATTGGTGGACATAACACAAGTATGGACGGTGTAGTTATCGATGGAGGTCGTTTTCAATGGGGAGGTCCTCGTTTAGCAGCGAAATTCCCCGGCTTTACGGACCCGACGCCAGGTTACCATGGAATGCGATTTTGGGAGACAAATGGGGAGCTTGCGGGATCTTGGTCCTTTCATAAGTCCATTCAATTCGTGGATGTTCTTACAAGGGTTGGAAACATCACCTATGCGCGCTCAGCGGACTGTCGAAAACACACAAAAGCTTGCCGAATAGTTGGAATCACACCCATGTGTTAACTGGGTATTATATCTAGGGTTGCGGTCTCACCCAGATTTCAACCTTGCCAAGAGGCTGATGCCCAACGGTGCAGGTGGAGTCCTAGGTAACATTTGGAGTGGCAAGTGATTTCTCCAAGTTACCTATTGTTAAGGGTGGGAAATCCTTAACGGGTGCATGTGGGGAAAAATAATTCTGGATTAATTTAAACAGGCTGGCAAGGTTGACGAGGTCCGCGCCATTGTGAACAATCTGAAGATGTGCAGCCATGTGGCTAATGTGGGTGACTGCAAAACACCTATCATTCACCCTTGGGTCACGACACACCAGCAGTTGCCTGACGACGTCAAAATCAAGGGATCAAGGGAGGAGTTTCACGTAAGCGCCAACATCAGACAAGTACCGGGATCCTTGTGCTAACCGATTCTAACGCTTCTAGCTGATCTTTGGATAGTCAGTGTGGGCATTGAAAGTATAGAGGACATCAAGCGAGATTTCGAGCAAGCTTTTCCCGTTGCTAGTCTGAAGCCGGCTTAGAAGTCAGGTAAATATCCATTAAATAGAGCGATGGAACTGGTAAATACCGGTTTCATGGCAAATAACACAACAGGTGCGCCCGGGACGGAAGTCTTTAAGAGCGACTAGGCATTCTCCAAGCCGCGCTTGGGAATGTAGTCAGGGCGGACGTGCTCAAGCATTGTAGTTATGGGGGTTGGGCACCGGGTGGTTTACAACGCGCACACCGGACCATTTCCCACAATTTTGTCACTGTGCCATGGGTCGTTCTATGCAGGCTTGCAGAAGGCCTGGAGTATCATTGAGGGACTGGGAAAAGAGGCTCTCGGAGGAGGCGCGGTCCTAAGTGAACAACTGCCTATTTTCATTTTCAGGACATTTGCTTCGGCTCGTTTCATCTCTTATTCATCTAGGCACTTTTCCTATTATATCATTTGCCGCATAATCTGTTAGGAGATTTCTCGCATTCGGTGTCTAAGAAGAAAATGAATAACGTACGGATACGTTCCCCCTTCCTGTGCTAGCCTACAAACTCTCGCGAGCTTGTGAGACTCTTCTTCTCAACACGCAGAACTGACTTATGATCCTAAGGGCTAACTCCTTAGTAAGAATTAGAGAGCGTTGCTAACAAACCTATCTACTAGGCTATTATTAACCGAGCGGATTATCTTCCTCTAGTTCAACTTGATTACTGGGTTAGCGCGGGCGGTCTGGCCCCATGGCGGTCAGATTGATTTCATATAAGAAGTGTAGTTCTGGCTTCAGTTTTTCTTGGTTCTTGGTTTCTCTCCTCCCAGTCATCCCTCATAGGGGAACTCCTTCAGAGTTCTTTCCCATCAGAAATCTTACGTTCGTGTACCGTTTTCACAGGCTACAAATCTCTCGAAGTGCCATGTGACTAAGGTTATGTCTCTAGGGAACGGTCTACGTGGAGATCACACGAGCGGTTTCAATACAAAGTCCGGTGTTCTATAACATGGTGATAAGTAGCGAAACACAATGACTTCGCTTTTTCTTCTTCTTCAGTACCATACGTGCGTCGCAGGTCATTACCTGTACTCAACGCGTACCGCCCATGCTTTTAACCACTATTTTTGTTAGAATACCAAGCTCGGAATCTCGTGGAAGCTAGCAATAGCGCTCCAGTACGATAGCGGGCGACGTCACTACGCCTCCCTGGCCGAACGGGCTGGATTGGAGGACGCGCCACAGCTCGGCCGGAAGCGCTATTAATTATAAAGTATGACGAGAAGTGGGCACAAACTCAACGGCGTGGTACGGAATGCTACAACTGCCGAAGCTATAATTTTGGCATTAGGTACGCTAGTAGATGAGTTTGTCACTTCCTGCGAAAGAAGCCGGCTTGCGGAATATAATATGCCGCGGCGCAACCAGATATGAGAGGTGTCATCGGGGCAAGTACACAGCTCAGACCAGCTCGGGGCGGACATAAACAGTGTCGTGAGAAAATATTAGCTGGGGGTATAACGACTCCAGACACAGAATCTTCAACGTGAGGGGAAGCGGCTTAGAGGAGTACCAACCACTAATCTGTCGAAGGCCTAGCCTTTCTGAGTCGCTAGAAAGGTAATCGTGAAACTTATGGTACTATATTAGTTGGTATGGGTAGGTAGCAGTCAATTTATAGAACATCCTAGCCAATACAGCCGACGGTGAAAGAAGAGGCTTATAATACCTCTTTGTTTTTGTCATCATAGGAATCTCTGCCCGCCCGTCTATATACTCAACCGGAGAAATACTACTACTACTTGATCCATCGAATACGTTGTGGGAGGCAGTAAAAAAGCTGAAAGGGTATTCTATGTTCTATATTAGCACACGTGATGGTTTAAAAATCCATAGATGTATATATATATATATATATCACCCACTTTCTTTCAGTTGAATACTTATTCGTCTATGCTAGTGTATATACATCCATGGATATGGCTGTATAGTATACCAGATTATTGCTAACTTACTTAAGTATACAAGTTTAGGTCACGCTCGAAAAACTCGCGTAGCATGGCAATCCGTTCTACACAGGGGCAATTCACCCAAATGCTGCTCATACGAGTAATTTCCCATTAAAATTATATGTCCTGCGTTACACAGACTGTTATGATCTGCCTTTTCTCATCTTACGCCGGTTCTTCTTTTTACTAGAGGAGGGCTTGTCTCCATCAGATGGAGTCCCTGGTGTACGGCTCTGGTCTGCATCCTCATCTTCAGACCCAGAGGAACTGTTGGCCTCGAGGACTACTTTGCGTATGCCGCCGGCCTCCACAATGTTCTCCGTAATGCTGCCACTCCGAACGTGTCCTCTTCGACGCACAATGGGTTCCGCCCCCCCGCTTTCCGTGGCCGATGGATTGTCTTCGCTACTGGATGTTGTTGGTCTCGTCCGTGACATGTTTTCTTTACCCAACGGTAGGTTCTCATCGCTGGCAACAACGGTAGGCTTGTGTAAATCCCCCTTCCCAGGTTTGGGGGATTCGTAGTAGCTATGATGAAGGGCCTGCACTCCGTCCTTAGCACTTAGTTGAGGCCGTAGTAGACTTGTGTACTCGTTCACGATGCTCTCTGAGTCTTCTGGAATGGCGTCTATAGAACCAGATGCTGGATGGACTGTCGGTGTGGCATTCGTGCCTGGTTTTATTTTAACTGCCGACACCCGAGTGCTCTTTGGGTTTGATGCAGGGTTAGAGGGGCCAAGGTTTTTGAAGTGATCTCTCATATCCTCAAGGTTTGTCTTGACGGGGACTGTGGTGTGCACCGTTTTTCCATTCTGATCTGCGGATGTTCTCCTTAAGAGTAATGTCGTTGTCGTCTTCGGGCTCTGCGATATGACTGTCGCCTCTGGTCTTCCATTGAGAGACGAGGCTCGTTTATATTGACCGAGTGTGTCGCCTGTCTCTACCTCCCCCTCCTCAGCTAAGTCAACGAGCATACCATCTCTCGTAGCTATGTCCTTGACCATTAAATCCCTCCGCGCAGCGCGAGCATGGGGCCCCGGGTGGGCCCGGCGTATAGCCTTATGGACGTCAACGTAAACATCAGACTCATCAATAATTTCCCTAACGGGTATTCTGTTAGTAACCTAGGATATATGGCCAGACTGTGCGGCGACTTACTCTCCAATAAGTTCTTCTATGACATCTTCTAAAGTCACAACGCCGAGAGCACCGTGGTCCTCTCCGGGAAATTCGGATATGAGCACCATGTGTGATTTTCCCTCCTGGAAGAAATTAATGATGTCTAGACAGCTAGTTTCCGGACGTGTCTCCGGTAGGGTGGCAAGGGCAAAGTCTTTAACACGTTTACCATCTTCAGGGTCGTAGGTGATCAGAATCTTGACCAGAAGCATACCGATGAAATTAGTGGGGTTGCCACTCTGGTGTATAGGAATGCGAGAATAGCCGGCGTCGAGGATCTGATCGATCGTCTTCTCGTCTAAAATGGTGTCCTCGGACATGACGAAGACATCGTCCATTGGTGTCATGACCTCCTCTACAGCCTTCCGTTTCAAATCCAGGACGGCGCTTATTATGGTGACCTCGTCCTGGTTCAGCCTCTCATCAACCTCGCCGAGAGTCTTGTGTAAAGTGACGAGGGTTTTGAGGCCGCTCTTCTTGTAAATAGTGCCGTGATCCTCGCCGAGGAGCCAGTCCAGAAGCTTTGCAGTAGGCCAAGCTACAGGAGCCATAATGTACATAAGAAGCAAGACGGGTTTCGACATGTAGCCACCAATCTGAAGCCCATATCGGACACAAAGAGACTGGGGGATGATTTCTCCGAAGATAACTAGATTGGAGGTGAAATACAATTAGTATGGTAGATGTGGAAAGGGAAATTAGCACCTTGAGGATGGGGCGGGGGAGGGGACAGAAAAGCAAGACAGAAGCGGAGGAGGGGCATACCGATCAGTACAGTGCTTCCGACGACGGCGGCAACACCACCGCCGAAACACCTATCTAGCACGACGGGTAGAGACTCGTTGACAATGACATTGGACAAGAGCAAGGTGACGAGGACCCAGTGCTTGCCACGACTGAGAAGATGGTGCACACGGCTGGCGTTTTTGTGCTGGGGCTCTGTGTGGTCGAGAGAGATGACT
>JAPUUL010001230.1:0-10813 GCA_029590625.1 Lasiodiplodia mahajangana | reverse complement strand
CGGGAAGTCCAATATCCCGCGACGATCGAGGACTCGTCGGTCATCGAAGTGGCGAGGCAGAAGGTCGCCGAATATTTCCGACATAGGGGAGATGCGCATAGTGCCATCGAGGCTAGAGCCAAGCTCTGATCTAGGACCGCTCGTCGGCGACGCGTTCATTGGATATGAATGGCCCTTTTCTTTCGGTGTGGAAAGAGGCGGAAAAAAAAGAAAAGAAAAGAAATCGTCGCAATCTGCACAAACTTGCTCGCTCACGAGGCCGGCCGAGAGTGACCTGTCGTACAACATCGCGAGTACAAGCGCTCACGGTTTCGAATCAGATAGCACGCCAGCTTTATCCCTCATATTTTTTTTTTCATCCCTTCATCGATGTCATCATTGAGGGGTGACTGTCTAAGGTTAGGTCCCGCCTGGCTTACAGTACATGTACCTAGACGAGCTTACCTACAGCAGTACCTACAGTATAGACTTAGACTAGGTAGGTATGTAGGCCTACTACAGCGTTTAATTAATCAAATGTTTAAGTTGGGTCTCGTTACACTGAAGCTCAGCCACAGCAGCACAGCAGCAGCTGTGTTCCCCGACTCGAAACATCAAAATAGACTCATCTGTAGGACTCTGGATAGGTTGCCATCTTGTGAAGACTAGAGTAACGCGAGAAGCGAAAACAGGCACCTATACAACTATCAGTTCAAAAGCTCTAAACTGGTGACTTCGCCAAATAGCTTATTCATAGTTGCCGTTAATAGAAAAGGACCATGATACTACTAGGGACGGATGGCATATTCCCCACTGCTAAGCCAACTCCTCCCCGTGTTGCCTCCACCATGTTGACTTCGGATCCCGTCATATCAGCCCCGGACTGCGTTAGATTGGGTCCGGTCCCTATCATTAATGAACGAGGAGTGAGTATGATCTAGAGAGATCACCTAACAACCTCGGCGTATTCATGTGACTGGTCCCATCTAAGAAGTCGGGTTTACGAGCGGAACCTGCAAGGCAGCCCCCAACACGTGCTTACAAACACGACATACGCCACAGCTAACAATTTGGCAGAGTAGGCTATGACTCTCACGCTCCATTCCGGGACTAATTAGCCACCACTCGTGATCCTCGTCGGGGAATGTCTAAGCTCCGCGGCACACATCTTGAAACGCTTGCGTTTATCTTACTTTGTTCATGTTGCGAGTCCGACAGTAATGGCACGCCCCCCCNACATACTCCACATACGGACAGCTCCACGGGTAGGACGGCGCATGTCCCGACCCATTCACAAATCATGTATCTTCAGCCCTATCAGTCTATGTGCCACGTGCAACAGAAAAGGAAAAAGTACATTACAGATACGGTGATATCATACTTTCCCATGTCCATCCCACCACGCGAGCCAGGTAATATCACCCATCCCCGTCGCGGACGGGAAAGCGGGCGAGTGGGCGGTGACCATGCTTCACACGTTACAGCCGCGTACCGACTGTACGGTACAGGCAAGTTTGATGAGGCTTATTATTAGCAATGGCGGTGTCGTAGAAACAACTCGATTCGATATCGATGCTATTTAAAGCTTAATTGTTATGGTTGAACAGTCCTAGTAATCAATATTGGTCACCATCGATTGGTAGATACTTGTTGAGTAATAGGCTTCGGGACAGTTTCGAGTGTCGACTCGTTCATGTTCTATAATATGATTAGTCGGAAACACGTCATATTATTCATGTAGTTGTACTTTGTATCGTAGGCCTTCTGACTTGTAAAGAGATTTAATACTGACTGTAGGATGTGACTTGGAAAGCGGCGTGATTCTGCGCTTCAGTTGGTAATCCGTCATCCTTTCTTCAAGGATTCGCAACTTGAATCTTCAGAATCGTGCAACGCATCTCTGCCTCGAGAGTGCAGTGATCAATCTCACCTCAGTAAGATATCTCTTTCTATCATTAGTATAGAATCAGTAAGGGAGAATACGACGGTTAAGGCAACAACTAGGGGGAAAAGACTATAAAATGGCTTCATACCTCATGCTATGGGAAAGAAATTCCCAGATTAAAGAGCCATCGACTCAACAGCCCTTTTCATTGTCTCTCAAGAAAGATCAGAAGCTGTCTTTGCGAAAAATGCCCAATATGCAATCAATCACGATGTGGGCGGGAGCCGGTAAGTGATGATCATCCCAATCCCTCAACTCATATTCATATCATGAAATGCCTGACAATCTGTAGGCGACGCCCGAGGAACTAGTGTCCAGTGTAGATGGACAACATCCACCTTGGAATATAGTGGTATCACAAATGTCCTGATTGTCGACGCCTTCTTCGTAGCGACAAAACCCTCCCTTCCTTGGCCCTCGAAGGTGACCACCCCAAAGCCAAGCGAGATTCTAGTCCAAACGGAGCAGAATGAGCTTCAAGTGTTTAATGCCGAGGTACTCGGATCAAGAGACGCACTCGAGTTCCTTCACGAGTGCCTTCGTGCCACAACAGAAACCGTCGATCCCGGCATGGCAGTCGCCAGATTCGTAATCCCGCTGCAGAGCGGCACAATTATTAGGTCAGACATCGTACCTTACCGGCTACGCGATGCATTCTGGGTCGAGAAAGTGGTATCGTTCGCTTCACCGCTCCAAATCTTCCCCGGGTCGCATCTCCCGCTTAGCGCAGTCTCGCTTACCGAGGTTTTCCGTGCTTCTGCGGGAGCAATCTTAGTGAAAACAAGCGCGATTCGCCCCCAACTCGGAGCCAATATGGGGTTTCCCGTAAGCCTCCCTTCGGAACTGGAAACCGACTTCAAAGACAAGCTCTCGGTCTCCTGGGTTTCTACAGAACCTATAGAGCGCAAACGGCTCGTTCTCGTCGGCAGTAGCAATCAGGACCCTTATGGTGGCGGTTGGACACAGTTTGCTCACAACGCAACCGTGGCGCTAGGCATCGACCTCGTGATTATCGATCGGAAGGATGGATGGCTGGCAGAGGGTGATTATGGTTCTTGGTACGAGGCCCTGCTTCCCGCACCCGCGTCCTGGTGGGCGGAGCCGTCGGCAGATGAGCTCGTAAAACTCGTCGAAGAGTATAGAGCCAAAAATAAGGACAAGAAAATCGACGGCTTGGCGACCTTTGTCGAAGCCTTCCAAGTTCCCGTCAGTCTTGCCGCTGAACGACTCGGGCTCCCGCACGAACGCACTTCTGCTTTCGAAAGAGCCACCAACAAGTATAATCTCGGCCTATTCCAGAATCGGCCCGCGTTCCTCGCGTCAACAGCCGAAGATGTGATGGCACTCGTCAGATCCCCACAGAGCCAATTGACCTTCCCTTTGATTGTCAAGCCGTGTTATGGACTGAACTCAGAAGGAGTAACGCGCGTGGATGAGGCATCTGAGCTTGAGGAAGCCATAGAAGCAGCCAGGAGATCTAAAAGAATCAACAGTGAGGTGGGGGATAGAGTGTTGGTCGAGAGGTATTGCGAGGGCCCCGAGGTCGATGTCAATATGGTATTCGTTGACGGCGAGGTCCTATTCAGCGAGATCTGCGACGATTTCCCAAAGGGTGCCGATTTGAACAATCTCATCGTCGGCGCTCATGGAGCCTCCGGGAAACCATCCCCGGACGATCGTAGGAATTTCCAGGAGACTAATATGGTTTTCCCCTCTGCATTACCAGATGACGAGCTCGCGTCATTGCGAGACGCTGTCAAGAGCACTATCCAGGGGCTCGGATTCAAGAACGGTGTCATGCATGTTGAGGCGCGCATTGCTCAGTCCAAGTACAGCTACCAATCCACGAATGGTGTTGTAGATTTGCAGCCTCAACATGCGGGGAAAGCTGAATCAAAGGCAGATGTACCCACGCCTTGGGTCATAGAGGTCAATCCACGCCCACCCGGACTCTTCGCTTCTCAGACTCCCGCGTCTGTGTACGGAATCGACTACTGGGGAGTCTCGCTACTTCTAGGCGCAGGCGATAAGGCACGGGCGGCCGCTCTCTTGCACCCTTCGCAATGGGGCACAGAGCCACACGGTCCTCGTGATGATCCGCGCCGAATTCGATCCTGCGTGCGAGGGCATATTCGACTCGGATGACGTCTGCGCAGAACTACTGGAGCGCCACCCTGAGCTCAAAAACTACCTCGGCCGTTACGGGTGCTTGCTGAAGAGAGGTCAGAAAATCCCGCATCCCAAAGATGGCAAGAACACGTTTGTCGCGTACCTAAACGTCTTTTCACGGACCTCGAGACAGGAGGCACTAGCCATCGCGACGAAGGTGAGGGAGGAGATTCGATACGAGATCCGCTGAGGGGGAACATGTCTTTCTCACGTCTCGAACAGGACTCGATAGACTTGGGAGATGTCGGTTTTGGGAGCATACACACTACTTATAGACTTGGGCATCGTTTGCATTGTTAAAATTATGCCATTTATCTATTAGATTTCGGGGCAATCGAGGCGTTATAGATGGATTGGTGGTTGGTAGTAGAGCTGATAGATTTCAGGTTTAGATTGAGTGGGTGTGTGGAGGAAAAGGACAATCCGATCGTTCCAATAGAAATGGCTAGACTTGGCTTATAAATAAATGACAGACCTAGATGCTCTCAGTACGTACCTAACCTATGGTGTTACAGAATCAAGCCACAGAAGGGCTCGGGCCACCCATCTATCTACCCAGTGAGTGAGTGCGGGTGCGTAGATCCTCGCCCTTTCCCGTTTGTGCAACAATACTAAATACCTAACCCAAGTACCTTAAGTATTTCTTAGGTAAGATCACCAGCCGTGACAGTTGTGACAAACCAACCCTACTCCAGGTTGGAACTTGGTGTGTGATACGATGAATGGCATCATAGCACATAGACAAACTCTGGATTTTCACGATCTGTAAGGTCCATGAACTCCTGGCCATCGACCTTCTTGTAACCAGGAGCGGCTCGAATAGAAGCTTTGATAGCATTCTGTCGTCTGCACCAGAAGTGGATGGCTACAATGGCCAGAAATGACAAAATCATTGATACAAACGCCACTGTGATGGCGGTGTGGTATGCAGGCTGATCTCCTGGTTGGTACACTTGAGGACCGACAATCTACCGCTTATTAGTAATATCCTAACACCAAGCAGATTGCGTGCAAGGGTTTTCTAGGTAAATGGAGGCATTGAGAGTAGGCATATAGTGAGGTGTTCCACTTACATTGCCTGCACAGTACCAAATAAGGAACATTGCTAATGTCGTAGTCTTCTTCGTCCACCCTGCAACGTTGGAGGAGACAATGCTGAATAAGCACATATAACCAACCGATGCAGATCCTTCCACATAGTATCCTGCGAGCCGTCCGCCTCTATTATCCGGAGGGAGGAAACGAATAAGGAGCAATCCCGAAACTGCGAGTAGAAAGGCCATTGAGTGAACTAACTGCCTCCCTGTGAGTATTACGAATCATAATACGAGATCATCATCAAGACTTACAATCCGGTTGCTAGATCTGCGCCCCAGATGCCCAAAAACGAGCGGCGCAATAACTTGGACCGCTCCTGCAGGCATACCCAATAGCAGTGATTGGGTAGGTGTGAACCCAAAACTGACAATTAGTTGCGAGAAATAGTTTGTTATACCGCCTATCCGAAAACTCAGTAGACCGTTGTTAACCACGGGACGAAATATTTCTTACCTCTCGTAAGAGACAAAAAAAAGCCTGAGGCCACAATCCCCCAGGCCATTGGATCAGTGAGAGCCTCTTTGCATTGATACCACTTGAAATGCTTATTTCCCACACCCTGTTGGTTCATGCGTATGCGCTCAATGGCCATGAGTTTCTCGTGCTCTGTCAAGAACTGCGCTTTCAGCGGACTATCCGGCATCCAATATAGGAATACGACGCCGATTAGGGCTGTGAAAAACCCAAAGACAAGGAAGATCAATTGCCATCCTTTGATTGCCAGGGAAGCTTGCGTCGTCCCTATCACGACACCGTATGCCACGGCGCCACCTATGATCTGGCTCCATCCGACACAGCTCACCCACCATGACACTCGAGTACTCTGTTCGGAAGTGGCGTACCACTGTGAGGTGAATAAGACTAGCGCTGGGTTGGTAGAGGCTTCAGCGACACCAAGAAAGAATCGTACGGCGAGAGCACTCTTAAAGCCCTAAACTGAATGGTGAGTATTGTATATTGTCGTATTACAACCTGAAGCATTTGTTACCTTCACAGCAGCCATCGAAGCAAGAACCAAGCCCCATAGCATCACAGTACAAGAAGTATACTTAGCCAAAGGCAATCGTTGAAGAAGCCGATTGGTCGGCCATTCCCACATGAGATACCCGAAGTAAAACACTGATGCGACCCAGTTGTACTCAGAGACTATAGGTGATCTCTCGTTAGAAGAATTAGCAGGTCTTGATATTCTTGTGATACACATACCTCCTAGATTAAGGTCGGTCTAGATAAATTCAGAAAACGAAGAGTCAAGACTTAGCCATTCGGATTAAAATGTAGACGAGCTTACCTTGAACCCGACAATCGATACGTAAGACAATGTTGTTTTATCGATAAAGTTCAATCCATAAATAATACACATTAGGGGCATCATATGGAAGTCGATCTTTCTCAACAGTTTCGCCTCTTCTTCAGGAGTTATCACAACTGACACTCCCGCACTGTCATAACGTCTAGTTAGCATTGATATAGCTAACGGTAGAATTTCTAATCAAATTACAAGAGTAGGGTAAGCAAGAAGTCTTCGAGACCGTAAGATACATACTGAGCTATCACAAGTTTGAAGGCCTCATCTGGATCGTTATCGATTGTATGGTTTGTGGTGTGTTTAGCCCCAGGAACACAAGGTTCATAGCTCACTTTGCCCACCCTCTCGGGGGAAGCTTGCGCTGAGTATCTTGTGTCTAGACCCGTTGACATTTTCAGGATGGATCCCATAACTAGACCAGCAAATTTACATTAGAAGTCCAGGAAATACGGCCGCGAAGCCAGCGGTTTATCTACTTCATATAATGATTCTGTCCATGATGGTGATCGAAGCCATACTATGTGCTCTGCATTATCGTGATACAACACCACGGAGACACAGAATCAGATATCTTCAAGACCGGTTCTACACCATCCTAGACATGTCATAACGCAGGTAGTCATTGGCTTCGCAGAACGCCGCACGCAACACTCATCTGCCACATCTAATACTGATCCCCTCGATCAGCAGCGTCTTCTTCGATCACCTCTCGAGACTCGGGTAACCACAGACGCTAATATTAAGAGGCGTCCAATTAGCGATAGTAAGCAGCCAGACGTCTCCTCATGCTCTCCAGCCAAGATCACGCCTCCATAGTTCGAGTTCGGGAAGGGCCGGTTTCGATCAAGTGCTTCTGTAAATTAATCACCATTCCGAGGCTGTGACCGGCCAAGATAGAATTCAGCAGGGTTCCCATGTTATCAGCATGTATCAGACGAAGTAGAGCCTGAGATAGTGACTTATATAAGCGAGTGATGCTTATCTGAGATCTGGGGAGCGATAAGGGAAAAAGGTCGTTCCGACTGACCAATCATAACACATGCATGCTCGCCAATGCCGATAAGCCATTGACAGCCGTCGAAATTGGTGCGCACCAAAATTATTTTTGCAGGGGAGGATCCACTCATTCCAATCGTGGGGTGTCCCTCTACCACTTCCCACTACCGCCAAACCACCACCACAGTTGCGCACTACCAGTCACTCATCCGACTCACCTTGCCTCTACGACTTCATCCATCACACACACACCCAACCGCCGAAACCAAGCGCGAAAATGGATAAGCAACCCGTCAAGCTCGTCAAGGTCACCCGTGTCCTGGGCCGAACTGGTACGAAGAAGCCACACCACCCGACGATTTGAATGGCATGGAGAAGGCGGAAGGCTAACAGTAATCGACGATAGGCTCTCGTGGTGGTGTCACCCAGGTCCGTGTCGAATTCCTCGAGGACCAGACCCGTTCAATCATCCGAAACGTCAAGGGACCCGGTACGTCACTTGTCTTGCCTATTGTCTGAAGAGGGGAAATAAAATGAAAGAAGACGGGGCTAACCTCACTATCTTACATTCTAGTCCGTGAGGACGACATCCTGTGCCTACTCGAGTCCGAAAGAGAGGCTAGACGTCTGCGATAATCGGAGTTGGGAGATTGTCAACGATCGGTGGGAACAAAATTTGCAATGGATTTCGGCGTAATTTTTTCACGGACTCCCTCGACCAGCCATGATATGCATGCGTATGCTGTCTGAGTCGGATACCGCACGATCGAATGCTTGGGGATATTAGCTGCTGGGCCGATACCAATCACGTTTTCGAGGGACACGACAAGAAGGAATGCAGATCATGGGGGATAGAAACTGGCTACCAGATAGGCGTTGAATGATGACTCCTTGATCGGTTCATACATGGTTGGCGCAAATTGACAGAATTCATTCCGAACCACTACGCCGGGGTTCCAATCAAGGCCCAAACTGCCCTCCGCCATCCTCAGTGACATGATCAGAATCTTGGTATTTTCAATACTCATGACACCAGTTCCTTTTGAAGGGGAGATAGGTTACGCGGACCGCATACATTGACCGGTTCTAGTAACCGCAAGTTTCCACGTCTAATCCGCTTGCTATAGTGCTAATAAGAGCCAACACAGAAACGTTGGCAACTCCTAGTTGATTGACAACCCAAACACAACCTAACAAGCAGAAGTCTTGGCGTCTTAGTCATCAATGTGACTCTATCCCTCCATTATATATGTAGTCGTGGATGGAGTCCTTGAGGTACCCATATCTCTCTCAAGGAGAATGAGTACGGTGATGTCCAAGTTCTCATACGCACACTAAGGATGTCGATTTTGTCGCCCGCTCCGCGCCGTATCATTGTGTAGTCGGATTAGCTAGTACACATAATGTCAGAGCAGGGGGTGTGCCGTATGTCGCAAGAGAAGCCATTTCCTACTACTTACTATGTGGTCTTCGTGTACAAGATGCGGTATCTGCAGGAACATATCCCGACCGCACGTAACGGCATTACCGTTCTCGCTAGCCTCGCCTATTTGACTCCCATTCAGTGCTGTGTATGGGGTTGCTAGTTCCTGACGAGAATGGGCGGCTAGTGTTTGCCTATTGGCGACACGACAGATCTACGGCACAAACGCGTTATGATCGCGATGTCGTTGGTGCAATCCGATATTACGGCATCGTGCGACGCTCCTGAGCGTTGTAGCTGCTCTCATATCATACGTTGTTACATCGACCATCGGTATCCTGTTCACTTTCGGTTTCCCCATCACTCAATATTCCATAGCCAATACGACATGGTCGTAAATGTTACCCTGGTATCTTTTGGGCAACACCTAGAAAACCACAGGGATGAGCGAGAAGAGATGTAGACAATTGCGGATTACTATAGATATTGCGTGTCTACGCGCGTGAGGGCCAGCATCGGATGAGCTAGGTAAGCCGCCAACTTTTCGACAGAAGTATGAGTTATACCCAAGATCGTATTTCTGACGGTGAGAGGATAGGCCGCGAGTCAAGAGAGTGTGTATTGGCATTCATTCAGAATATTATGGCACAATATCATCACAAAGAAATCTAGATGCGGATAAAGTCAAGTCAGCAAATCCCATAGTATTCCCAAGCACTTTTATATATATACATATCATCAGTACCACGAAACACATAATTCACTCACGAGTAAGCGATCTTTACCCCTTGTCAGGACCCTTCTTACGTGTGGTGGGTAATAGACTTTTGTTGTTGCGCGAGGCCCCTAAATCCTCTCTGAATACTACCCTACCTATATACAGGAATGCCTCCTTTGTTCACCTCTTCTCATACTTCACGATCACTTCCTCTAGTGTGGCTGTGGTCACACTTCCTGGTGCAGCCTTGTGGCACCCCTAGAACACCTTCTGTCATGTTTACGTCTCTGCATTAGCTCTACTATCGTGAGATAGCAGATTTCCAGGCAACACCACGTGGAGGTTGCAGAGTCCGACTTCGTCACCCTCCCCCAGAACCCACAAAGTGCAAGGCATTTAAGTCATCTCAGCCAGGCAAAGAGATGTTACAAAGTTTAACGACCCGGAAGAGTCTGGACACTTTTGAGCCTGTCCAGGGCCTGCACAAGCATCTTATGAGTCTCAGCTTGGCAAAGAGACGTGTGGTTTGACCGGTGAGGTCTGGACACAATCAAAGCTTGACGTCCGGAGCTTGGGGGCATATTTGTTGATCACATCTCCGCCCTTCAAAGGAGATGTCGTGGTGGCAGTTAACGTCGTGCCGAGATGACGGGCCCTATTTAACCGGTCACTTCTCCTTGGACCGACCCCCCATCGAGGAGAGGATTTGACTTCGGGGAGGTTCCAACCCAATGAATGAATGAATGTACAAAGGAAATAACAAAAGGAAAAAACATAGGAAAATTCATTCTGGGGACCTCAACCTCAGGACTCATGGAGCCCCTCGCCCGTGATGGTGTCTTGATTAGACGACGCCGGCATTTATCATCTTGGTGATGCGGCTTGCGGAGGGATTGTGACCCACATCTCCAACTCCGGGCGGTTCTCTTGGATTTATCTTGTAATTGTTTTTTTTTTTGGGTTTTTATTTTTTTAAACTTTTTTCGGGTTTTTATGTTTTCAACTTTTTTCTNGGTTTTCTTTTTTCACATTTTTTTCTTTTACATGCTCTTGTTTGCCTCAATCAACATTTGAAAGAAAGGGTTGGGGCTTTTTTGACAAGGGGGAGGGGGGCGGTAGGGGGNAACGCGGGAAAGCGAGGGTGAAAGTGCGAGGCCCTATGTTGCTGATAGGGGG
>JAPUUL010000123.1:0-28029 GCA_029590625.1 Lasiodiplodia mahajangana | reverse complement strand
AGGAGACAACACAGAGCTAAAAGGAGATGAAGCCGAGGCCAGGAGCGCAAAGCAAGAAGCAGACGCCGCACACCCCAGACAAGCCGCCGTGAATCCCGGCAGCAACCCGAACGAGGAGTGCAAGCTGGTGCTCGTCGTGCGGACAGATCTAGGCATGACGAAAGGTATGTTTGCTCCCCCCCCGTTCCTCTCCATACCGCGCGCATCTTCCTCACCAAGATACTGACGGCCTCCGTCTCGCAGGTAAAATCGCAGCCCAATGTTCACACGCAACGCTAGCTTGCTTCAAGACACTAAGCCGGGCCGCCTCCCGCAATCCTACATCGGCCGAAGCCAGGATCCTACAACGCTGGGAGCGCTTTGGCCAGGCTAAGATTGCGGTACAGATCAAATCGCAAGACGAGCTCCTCACACTAATGGGCAAGGCGCGTAGCCTAGGAATCACTGCCGAGGTCATACAGGACGCTGGTCGGACACAGATCGACCCAGGTAGTCTGACGGTGCTTGGCGTCGGACCGGCGCCTAGGAGCCTCGTAGATCAAGTAACAGGCGGGTTGAAGCTATTATGATCGTACTGCAATAACGTACGGTAACTACTATACGGAGAAATCACCGAAAGGGCTATTCTTGCAGGAACATGTTTTTAGAAATGGAATGTTATACAACTTGCGCGAGGGGCGTATGGATGCATATTGAACAATCCGGTCACAACGGCATTATAGACATGGAACAGGTCTGGAGTATAAAAAGCATAGATCATGAAGAGCTTCAGAATTGCCATACAAGGGTGCATGTGATGCTACCGCTGATGTTCTACATGCTATCAGACTCTTATCTCAGGGCACATGCTAAATAGAGCATCCCTATTCCCGGGGATATATTTATGGCTATTTCGTGATGCCGACGAGGAGGGCTTGGAGATTCGGACTATGTCCACTTGTAGACTTATGCTTTCTCGCCTGTATGTACCGTAGAGACATTAGGATCGGCCCCGAACCCTTCTATGCAAACAATATGACATACGCCTGCCGCCGTAGCCAGAGCAACCAAGACAAAGCAAAAGGGGTATATCCGTGTAGACAGGGGTTGGAAAAATGATAGAAGACTCCAGCCATTAAACTCATCTGTACCCTTGTATGGGAACCAGGAAAGGATATTGGTACAGGAAGACGGCGCTGGGCATATCCTCTAGTTTGTACATGTCGCGTATGTACTCTACCACCTATACGTAGTTTGTTCGTGCACGCGAACGACCCGGGTCCAAGACCTCGCTGAAAGAAATAACGTTGAAGACGAGTGATATGGGGCTCAGCTATTTCGCTGTTGCTGTTGCAAGGGGCTAGGGTGTCGGCCGTTAACCTCCAGCTTTCGCTTCTTGCTAGGCTCGTCTAGATGACTGGGAGAGGCGACGCGCTTCTCACCAGGTACCAATGAACGTAATAAGGCAGTGATCGAATTTAACTGCTCCGTGTGCTGGCTAACTGTTTTATCGTTCCCATTCGCCTTGCCTTCTAGCTGGTTAGCTTTGGTTTCCACTTTTCCGAGTCTCTGCTCAAACACTGGGTTTGTCAACCGCACAATATGCTCCGCCAGTTGTTTTGTGCTCAGGTTTTGATATTGAGCATCTAGTGCTTTGATAGCAAGTTCTACCGCAGCAATCTTTCGTTGGAGATCTTTCGTGTCGTTTGATAAGCCTGAAGTCACAGCGTTGAACACTTCCTGCAATCGGCCTTCCACCCACTCGCGTTTCGCAATTGGGCTACTTTCGCCCGTGAGAGCTTCATATTTCTGTCCCAATTGGCCAACTGCGAGGTCGATTCTATCAACCCGGTGCCCGATCTTTTGACCTTCTAAACGGCCGACACGCTCAGCCAAATTTAGATCTTGGTTTTGACCGATGGCGGTAGAATCCGTGGCTTTCCATTGTTCGAGTAGTTGAACACGTGTCTCAAGTCCCGAACGTTTCGATGCTTCCTTCTCCAACACTGTGATTCGTGATGAGACACCATCGATCATATCGCCGAGAATATTATCCCTTCCTTCACAATACGTTTGAGTTTCGTGATTAATAGACTGTTCGGCCGCCGCAACCTTTGAATTAACCATAGCTTCCACTGCCTGGATCGATAAACCTGCTCCTGTGCCTGGTTGGGAGTGAGTGGCTCGGAGAGAATCTAGTTCTTGACGAATGGACTGAAGCGCATCATCTGTTGATGAGCCATTTTGACGGCGTCGTCGGTATTCCTCATGCTGAGTTTTCAGATTGTATTCCGTGTTTACCCAAGCGTCACACACTTCATTGAACGTAGTAAGATCCAGCTCATCTAGTTTGTCTTTGACCTCATCAAACTTCTCTTTCATCTCGTCAAGCTCCTCTACCTTGGCTTCAACGCCCGTGATGCGTTTCCCCAAGCCATATTCAAATGCCTTCCCCGATTCGGCCAGCTGGGTCAACTGGGCCTGGAATGAGCCAAGCTTCTTATCCGCGTTAGACCCAATATCTGTTAACTGTTTTCTCAGGTTCTTATTCTCGGTGTCCGTATTTGACTGCTGCGACTGTAGAGTCTGAATCGTATTCCTGGATGAACAAGATTCTGACTCTAATGCATCATGCTTCGACTCCAAGGCGATATACTTCACTTTGAGATCGTTATGGCTTGACTTGATCGACTGGTAATCCGCCTCAAGCGTGGTAACGGAATTGCGAGACTCTTTGTTGTCCTCTAGGAGGCTCTGGATTTGTTCGCCTTGTTTTGCCACTAACTGAGACAACTTTTCAATTTTGGCTTCTAAGTCGTCGACGGTTGAATCTCGATTGTTTGTGATCGTTGGTTTTGCAGTCATAAAATGGGCGATGAACTGTTCAAGCGCGCGAGCATAGCTATTTTCGGCAACTGTGATCTTGTCGTCGAGCTCCTGGTCCACCAAGTCGTATTTATGAGCCAAGCCATTGTACGGGGGATATGCAGCTGCTTTTGTTCCGAATTTCTCGTTCTCAAGCCGTTGTTGAGTTCTCTTTTGTGTCATTTTATTCTTTTGAATACTAAGAAGGAGACACTCATGGGATTTCCCCCTCAACCGGTACCCGTTTTCGAAGACTTCTTGTAGATCCGGGTTTTGAGCCTTCGGTATTACTGGGCTCAGCGGGTTAACGATAGCGATACTCGTGGCAATGGATTTCTGTGAGGCTACCAAAATTAACAGGCCGTGGTTAGCAAGTTGCTAAAGCAATATTCGTAGTTGAGGAATCTTGCTGATAAAGAAATGCGATGCCGTTCAGAGCACGCAGAAGTGACACTCTTCAACGCAGCCCAACGTTCGCCCACGCCTCAGACTACAGAGGAGTCCGCAACCAGGCCCTGGCAAAAGATAGTTCTTATTATATAGTACTTACTGGCATCCATCTGCTTCAAGTGCAATACCTCGCCCGGTTTACTAGCAGCGCTCGCCGGTGAGTTGCTCGCCTTGTTTTTCGAACTCTCGAGGGCTTTAACGCTGGTGTCAATGGGAGAAGGCCGCTGTGATTCATTTTCGCGACGGTATTCTCGGGGGATTCGAGTGTCGTGGGGGCTTCGGGCCCCCCTCGGGTCGGTTGAGTGTCTGCCATCTCGAAAGTCCCGCGAATCGCGACGGTAAGGTGGTCTGTCCCGATCCCCTGGTCTGTATGGCTCAGGGCGTGAGCCTGAATGGCGACGGTCGTCGGCATACGCATTGCCATACGTGTAGTTCGGGGGAGCCATGGTGACGGGTCCTCCAATTAGACTTGGGCCAATGGGAGCAGCGCTCGCGCTGTCAGTCTAGTTCCAATGCCGCTTCCAATGCCCGAAAGTATAGATGACCGCTGTATTTCACCAACAGCGTCTAGCTGCATGGCCTTAGTTAAAATGAAATCCAATGGGTCGGTGCGGAACAAAACGACCCGGTAGTGTTTGCGAGTCCGGAGGGGGATTGCCGGACGGGCGGTTCGTTGACGTCAGAGTGAAGGGAATTCGAGGTCGAGGTCGAACTTGATCGAGAGGCGAAAGAGGGCGCACGAGTGCTGCTGAGGAGAAGGTTATGGGATTGTAGTCGAGCGCAAGCGAGTTGAAAGTGTAATTGTTTATTGGGCGTGCGGGAGGTACCTTTCACGCTGCGCAAGACCCAACAGCCAAGGTTGGATAGAGTGCGCGGTCAGAAGAGTGGGTAGCTGGTGCAGGACGAAAGAGCGGTAGAGGCAGATATAACCGCGAGGGGGAAATGTTTATTGCAGGCCCAACCAGAAGACGGCGATGGAGCTAGAAGAACGGAGCTGGGTGAGTTGGAGAATCAATCCCAAACGGTCGACTTACGGGTTGGTTGTTGTAAGTGGATTGGCTCTGTCCCTTTTTTTTTTTTGGTCTGAGGTATGACTGCAACCAAACCATGCCATACCGTTGCAAAATAAAAAAGGAAGTTGCAGTATGTAGCCGGGGTGATGAACGAGGTGCATGCTATTCTGTACCTGCCATAGGCCGATTGATCGATCGACGGCAGCTTCAAACAGAGGCAGGCGTCGACCTTTAGCCAACCCCAACCCCACGACAGCTCGATTGCTAAGTACGGTCTCGCTTGTTTTGTCTGCACGTGTCAGACACGGTGGGTGGGTTGAACGTTGCGTGGTTCTCGTGAATGTATGTGTGTGTGGAGGCACCTATTAATTATTTTATTTTACGTAGCCCAGGTACTGTAAGTACATACCTGCCTTACCTTACCTACCTGGACTACCTAGACTTACACGATCTGTACCGCGGACGGCATATACATGGAACTACCTGGTAGGCTTAGGGTAGTGTACGGTGCAGGTACAGCGGTGGTGCAGTGATACTATTTCCGACTTAGACCATAGTAGAACCAACAACCATCGCACGAAGCATCAAGCCAGTTCCAATTATCTGCCTGGGCACAATGCAGGGTACCTACCGACATGTACGTAGCCTACATACCTATGCGTAATGTGCGATAACTCTATCGACATACACGACCTCCAAATGATAAGTCAGTATAGAGTCTTTGGTACCACATAGGTAGCTTACAGAGATGGTAATGATTTATCTATATTCATGCGTATGTCCATAGCGCCAAGCCCAGATACAACGGTAAGGTCATAAGTACACGATAAATCGGTCGTGGTTTTTAATATGCATTATGTAATATGTTATATATCAATCTAATTGTACATACCTAAAAACTTTCGATCAGTCAATTGATCTGCATCCTTTCGTTCTACGACAGAATATGTTTTGCAGGCAGGTAGAACGAACCACCCGTGGAGAGTTCATTCATACATATCTATTAGGTACTTAGATACCTACAAGAGTGAGACCCATGTAAGAACATCGAGAGGAACTGTAAACCAATCAATGTCGAGGATATGCCTATTTAAGCAAGTCCCCTAACCAGGCTTGATCTACACAGTAGAAGTCTCTCTAGCAGTCTACATGGCATAATCAGAAAATGGTGTTGTTTGTTCATTCGTGTCGTTGTCATTTGCCTAGCTTAGGGCTTGTTAAATGCCTTCGTTCATCTAGTTTGCTAGAGGGCATGGCGAATAGAAAAGCAAACCATTAACACCAACAAGTTCAAGTGCAGCGCAAGTCGGAGGCAAGATGTCTCTGCCAGTCTTCATTTTTCCTCCGGCTCTCGCTGCTTGTCTCAGTTCAGCTCCCAAATCTTCTAGGTAGGTTAGACAAAAGGCCATTCATACGTCGTGGTTGTGTGGCAAGGTAGAGCAACATGACTTGTCGAGGTCCACTAGCACTTGAGATAAGGTCCCCGATTTCGCTGAATTAATCTATCATCATTACCAAGAGAGAGGCACAGCTGTCTTAGACACTTGCCTAGATAATAAATGGTAATTCTTACGAGGTAGTACAAGAAGCTCGTAGGTGGCATTGTCTATAAGGATGGAGCAGGGATGCAGGAAAACCCGAAGGGTCACAACGAACCTGATTTCTTCGAGGGCTGCATTGTCACAGACGGTTCATAATTGGATCCTCTGTATGATATGGTTGAAGGTAACCGCAGCTTATCAGCCGGTATATGCGTAGTCAAGTAGGGGTATACCAAGCATTCAACCAATCAATAAGCTTCAGGTCATGTAGGTAGTATACATAGACTATATCTGCATGTCATAGAAGTATCGCTATCTGCGGACTGGCTACGATGATGAGTGGTCGAATCGGGACTGAAGGCATTCGCACAGGTCATCGACCCACCTGTTGGCCTGTCCCGATATTAAAAGCTTCAGCCACATGAAATAGGACACAGCCACACACGATGGCCAACAGAAAACGCCACATCTCGTCGCGATCTGAGCCATACCCGTCAAGCTAGATGCAAGGTCCAATAATTTTCGTGTTTCCATACCTTCATCTCACCTGCCATCACCTTTTTGCCTTGCGACACGATAAATTGAAAAGAAACAGACTATCTATACCTGCGCCCGAACGTCCTCATCAACACGGATTCATAATAATCAGTCAAAATGGCTGCTGTAAGTTCATATTTTATCTATAATAATGGAAGCCAAGCTCACATAGCTCTCCAACGCTAGCCCGTCGTCACCGTCGGCGAAACCAAGGAGTTGCGAGGCCTAAACCTAATCGCAGCTCACTCCCACATTCGGGGCCTGGGCGTCGACGCCGACTCCTTAGAACCTAGAGTTGCCTCACAGGGCCTCGTTGGCCAAGAGAAAGCCCGGAAAGCCGCCGCCGTCATATTAGAAATGGTCAAGGCTGGCAAAATAGCTGGCAGGGCTGTGCTGATCGCCGGCCCTCCCAGGTAAGAGATCTCTCGATGCACAGATGTTTCATCTATACTAATTCCATGCCACTACTTCAGCACCGGCAAGACTGCTATAGCAATGGGCATGGCACAATCACTCGGATCCGACGTTCCCTTCACCAGCCTCGCGTCATCCGAAATATTCTCCCTCGAAATGTCCAAAACCGAAGCCCTAACACAAGCATTCCGCAAGTCAATAGGCGTGCGCATCAAAGAAGAGTCCGAGATGATGGAGGGTGAGGTCGTCGAGATCCAGATTGACCGAAGCGTAACGGGAGGCGCGAAACAGGGAAAACTCACGATCAAGACGACGGACATGGAGGCAGTATACGATATGGGCTCTAAAATGATTGACGCGATGACGAAGGAGCGCATCATGGCAGGCGACATAATCAGTATCGACAAGAGCAGTGGCAAGATCACGAAGCTAGGGCGGAGTTACGCGCGTAGTCGCGACTACGACGCAATGGGTGTCGACACAAAGTTCCTCCAATGCCCAGACGGCGAGCTTCAGAAGCGGAAGGAGGTCATCCACACGGTCACTCTTCACGAGATCGACGTCATCAACTCACGCACACAAGGTTTCCTCGCCCTCTTCAGCGGCGACACCGGTGAAATTCGCAGCGAGATTCGCGACCAGATCGACACCAAGGTAGCCGAGTGGAAGGAAGAAGGCAAGGCGGAGATTGTACCGGGTGTACTCTTCATTGACGAGGTTCATATGTTGGACATCGAATGCTTCAGCTACATTAACCGGGCGCTCGAGGATGACCTGGCACCTGTTGTCATCATGGCAAGCAACCGGGGCATTTCCAAGATCCGAGGAACCAACTACCGTAGCCCGCATGGCCTCCCGCTCGACTTCCTCGACCGCGTCCAAATCATCCAGACCAAGCCCTATAATCCTGAAGAGATCCAGCAGATCCTAGGAATCCGCGCCCAAGAGGAGGAGGTCGACGTCTCAGCGGATGCGTTGGCGCTACTCACCAAGATCGGCCAAGAGGCCGGTCTCAGGTACGCGTCAAATCTAATCACAACGTCGCAGCTCGTGTGCACCAAGCGCAAAGCCCGCCAGGTCACCGTCGATGACGTACAACGCTCCTTTAAGCTCTTCTACGATCCAGCACGCAGTGTCGCTTTCGTCACACAATCCGAGAAGCGACTCATCGGCGAAGATGGCGCCGTCGACTTCTCCGTGACGAATGGGCAAAACGGCGATGCTATGGAGATCAGCTGAGTGGGTACTCAACATTAGATATGATACGGGGTGAAATAAGGGCGCGACACGTCTAGAGAAGGACGGTAGGCGTGTAGGATCACGGCGTACTGGCGTTCTATGGATATGAAAAGAATGATAGGTCGAGGTGCCTCGTTTCTTGGCCAGTACGAGATAACCGACTGGAATGGACCGGTACATCACGAATAGAGACATCTATACATGTAGTTATACTAAAGGGCTTCACGGGATCACCTATATCATTAATTTCGACCTCTAGTCACTTTCCATTCGTCACAGCTATCTGCTCGAAGTGATTATGGTGTTAGCACGATTGTCTTTACTCAGTTTGTATACCCCAGGAAAAGATTCAACGATTTATCATAACACTCTCAAGAGGGATGAGAGAAATGTTTCACTTGTTATACATGCAACACAAAGGTGATCTTCTCGTAGAGACAGTGCAACACAGGACACAGATGAGGAGCAGTGCTTATTCTATTCCATTATCGTCATTTCATACTGACTTATACTGACAAGTCTGATTTTGCGTTTCTCAACGCCCCATAATCACTATTCTTCGGCAAACCTCCGGCCGAATTTACTAGTTTTCTCTATTATATGAGCGACGCAGTGATGAAAAATCTCTAAAGCACAGACATGATGCAAAGGCTATCGCCCTTTCGTCCATTAGAGTTTGTGAAGTCATTTGCCAGCATCAACCTTGGCAATGTAGGCGAGCAGGTCGAGCACACGTCGGCTGTAACCCCACTCGTTGTCGTACCAGGAGACGAGCTTGACGAAGTTTTTGTTCAGGGAGATACCGGCCTTGGCATCAAAGATGGAAGAGTTGGTGTTGCCGTTCAAGTCAGAGGAGACAACGTCGTCCTCAGTGTAGGCAAGGATACCTGCAGATTTTATTAGTCATTTGTTCCGTTTTATCGGCCATTCGTTAGCAATAGAGGCTTACCGCTAAGCTCGCCTTGAGCGGCGGCCTTGACAGTCTCCTTGATCTCGTCGTAAGAAGCACCCTTCTCAATGCGGCAGGTCAAGTCAACCACGGAGACGTTGGCAGTGGGCACACGCATGGACATGCCAGTGAGCTTGCCGTTCAAGTCGGGGATGACCTTGCCAACGGCCTTAGCGGCACCGGTGCTGCTGGGGATGATGTTCTGAGCAGCGGCACGGCCACCTCTCCAGTCCTTGGCAGAGGGACCATCGACGGTCTTCTGAGTAGCAGTGTAGGAGTGGATGGTGGTCATGAGACCCTCAATGATGGTGTACTTGTCGTGGATGACCTTGGCGAGGGGAGCCAGGCAGTTGGTGGTGCACGAAGCGTTGGAGATAACATCGGCCTTGCCGTCGTAGGTCTTCTCGTTTACGCCCATGACGTACATCGGGGCATCAGCCGAAGGAGCGGAGATGACAACCTTCTTGGCACCACCGACCAAGTGAGCCTTGGCCTTCTCGGTGGTGGTGAAAACACCGGTGGACTCGACGACGTACTCGACGCCGGTGTCCTTCCAGGGGATGGCAGCGGGGTCACGCTCAGTGTAGAACTTGACCTTCTTGCCGTCGACAATGAGGTCACTGCCCTCGACGGAGACGGTACCCTTGAAAGTACCGTGTGTAGAGTCGTACTTGAGCATGTACTCGGCGTACTTGGGCTCAATGAAAGGGTCGTTGACGGCAACGATCTCGATCTCCGGGTGCTCGACAGCGTTGCGGAAGACGATACGGCCGATACGGCCAAAACCGTTGATGCCAACCTTGATACCCATGGTGATGCTGATTTAGTCTAGTAAGAAAAAAATGGAGGTTAGTGGGACAAATAAACCACACAATGCGAAATGAAACAGAACAGAGCGGTTCAAGGCTCGGGAGAAGACAGGCAAGAGATGAAGTAGGTAGGTTGTTTAGTTTATAGGCACTGTTCAATGGTGGGCTTTGGAGGGGCAAGAAGACGGAGGGACGGAAAATGCGACTAGCTAGCGACGGCCAAGACCGACAGCTGCTGAGGAGGGGCTGCTGGCCAAGTCCGCTGCAGGGAATTGCATTAAACTTCGGGCTGGTTCAATCGAGAGGCAAAAAGAGCTCTCAGTAAGCAGTTTCGCCCCTAGATCGAACCATCCAGGTCCACGTCGTGATCTTCTCGTGATTTTTCTGGTGATGCATGGAGGGGCAGAGTCGACTGTTTGTCGCATGAAATTTTTCTGATGCAATGGCGGGGTCATGAGTGGGATTGTTGTTGGGGAAGCTCTTACATGGATGGGGCGGTTTAAGTATGTTCAGTCTGTGCTGAAACTAGTCGGCGCGAATAGATAGGATCGATTCCTTTGAGGAGAGATGAAGAAACTAGGTGAGAGATTTAAGGAGGAGAGGAGGTTTAATGGAATAAATACCCGTCAGGAAGTGGCAGGAGAGCGATACGCGGTACAAAAGAGTAGGCGTGGTACGAGGAACAGCAGTTGATTTGTTGGAGGGGCAATGATGATATGAGCGACATAATCTGATGCTAGCACCACCACTTGGAGCAGCTACTGCGCCTGGCAAACAGCGAGCTATGCCATTGTGGTCACTAGCACTAAACCCGCTACGGCATCGGCCCTACCAGAACTGTCAGAAGTGTCAGGATTGACCACTGTAGAAATTATTGGAATGCGGCTTGACAGTGGGGTTATCCGTTCATCGCTGTGCTCAACGCGCAGCATTACCCCTCCAGGACCCCTCCATGCGCCCTCCCACGAGCTACAATCCTACGGGCGTCACTGTACATCGCGTTGGGCCGGTACTTACGTGGTACATGAAAGCCTCGAGGGCCCCATCTGCACCTATCAGTTTGTTTGGATATCAAACAGCATAACTCGAATCGTGCGATTGAGTTCAATCTCTCGTTGGCACTGATAAGTCGTGTAACTAACAACATGCCCGTCTAGTCACCAGTTTGAGAATTTCAAATACAGCAGATACGGAGAATAATGTTGAGCCATTGTGCGGCCAGACTTCGGGCCTTCTGCCGTGAGAGGTATATTCCAAGGTGCGCCTAACTCCAGGACCAGAGCCTGTACAGTGCTCTGTTCTATTCGATACGTTCCCGCCGAGGACCGGCTTTTCGGAGACCTAATGTTACCTATCAGCATTATTAATCCCGCTCGAGTCTTGCTCAATTTTTTGCAACAAAAATCGCTCAATAATCATCATCGAAGGAATCAGCATCATCACGAGCTCTTGAGCATCTACAGAGCTCAGATGGGTGTTAAATGAGTTCTCACGATCAAGTATACATCAGGTCACTCCACTGGAGCCCGGGACAGCCCTATTACCCCAGACTACGAAAATGACCGGAATCTACTGCGGCTCATCGGATTCCCATGCGGCTACTATTGACGATTCCACCCGATCGAAGCTCGGCTTTTAGGCATCTCGGCAGGGTCCAGGCGCTTTCTTCATGCCGTTATTTCCTTTGGGCCAAGCTAGAACGGAGGAATGGACCCGGTGCCTGCCGTTCATGAAACGTAAACTCGACTACACGATAGGGTCTAAGACCAAAGCCAGGGAATCGGGCTAGGTCATAGTCTATCTCGTTAAATGAGTCGCCCGTAGTCTTCCGTGATAGAAGACGAGCCGTCCATGGATTCCGTCGTCCCGTCTCCTTTTATGCCCGTCTTTCAATGAGATTTATGGCCAAAGATGTTGTAGCCCTCACCTGCCTCAGCGCTGCTTATTAGAATCTCAGGACTGTTACGAATAATAAGACTAATCTAGGCTTTGTTGTTTGTTGAACGGGAGTTTCCATTTTTCTCTATATATAAATCGGTCAGTCATGAGAAAGTCATTAAAGTGACCTGCCTACAGTGAACTATGAAATAGCTGGTGCTGGTTTCCAGTTCTGCAAATTGGCTGCTTGCCACCTTTTTTGCGTATATAAGTACTCTGTAGTGCCAAGCAAGTTGTCCCTAAAATGGAAAGCTTTACCGCTAATAGTAAAGCTGCTATTTTGATACGTTAAAAATTTAAACGCTAGCGTTTGAATTTTAATCCTTGCAAGTAGAAATCTTAAGCTACTATAAACTTCGCACAGTATTATACTCCGCACCTCTGCACGCATACCTAAGCCTCTAAGCTTTGTTGCCTTTATAACCTCGACTGTCTAACTGTCTGCTTGTAAGTGTAAGCCTTTCGTAGTAGCCGTTAGTAACCATAGTCACTATTAGAGTACATAAGCCATACAGTTAATTTTAGTACGAATACGTTATAGTTAATGCTTTAAATAAACTTTAACCAATTAGATCGTTGCAAAGTCCATTTAAACCAATAGGAAAGCCAACTACTTTTATAGAGTTTTAAGGTTCACCGTTAGAACTTCTCAAGCTTTACTTTCCCTCACACTTAATTATCGTTGCCAATACGCGTTCGGGAAAGGTAAAGCTTTCCAATAAATCGGGCCTAGCTCGATCGGCATTCTGGCTGAGACCCAGCTCACCGTCACGATACCTGGCAGTGGGACAAATCCGCTATGCCGAACTAGCTCCTGTGCTTCGGCAACTTTGAGGTTGAAAGTAAAAATGTGTGACTGTTGCCACACGGATTTGTCGATTACTTTTGGCGTACAAACGAGTACCGGAGGGATCAGCACATTCTGTACAGCTCATAAGCCTACGACGGCCGGCCAACTGATGAACAGTCCCGGCCGGCAGCACCCGAACAGCATTTGCAGAACATCCACCCCTGCGGTTCAAACATAGCATGCTAGTGTCTTACCATTTGTAGTGTACGATTAATATGAAGGAGTTCAATTGCTATATGCATAAGTAATGCTACCTCCAGCGGTAGCACTACGTGACTCTAAGGAACTGATTAAATCACCAGCGATTTGCTATTAGTAAAAACATAACTAGTTACATACAGTATGCTGTGAACCTAGACGGTGCTCGCACAGCGCCGTCGAGACTATGGCTCAAAGCCAGGGTTCTGGTGCCGTAGCAGGGTAACAGCCAGCAAGGTGCTCGCGGAATATAATGCTTCTCATTCCCTTTGTATGAGAGAGATCACTCAACTGCCTCTTCGGCGCTATATCGAAATCAATAAGAGTCGACTTTCTATTGCGAACGAGAAAGCTATGCCTATTGGTATCGCCGTATATTTTGCCTAGAGAATACGGCTGGTAAGCTGATAAGTCTGCGGGTTCCGGCGTCCGGGCCCGTCCGGGTACTCTACGACAAAGCCGATGCATCGCCCAGCTTCGGTGATGTGATCGAGGACTCGAGTCCGATTCCTTGGCCGTTTCCCGTTCGTACCCGGTAGCTTCGGCCTCAATGCATGGCATCTGCCTTGGAAACTTGACGAGCTCGAACAACCGAAAATCTGGTCTATGGCTGGAACATTCTGACACATAAAGTTCAATTCGTAGGTTCCAAGTAGTCGAGCTTATACTCATCTAATTTCTGTGTTGGTGTTACCCGCCGGTGCTGGAGACCGATGATGAACCAGAGGGTCTGTCACGCATGTGTCGGCTATCATTCAAAGTGACTTAAGCATCTCGTCTTTTGTAAACTTTATTCTAAATCCGTCGCGAGTTGTGTACTTTCTCTACATCTAATACAACAAAAGCCTTAATCGGAGGACTTACACTATGAGCCGAGATGGGCAGCGGAAATGATCGACACATCGTCGAACCTCCATGGTGGTGCGGTCCTGTTGCCGAGTCGTCGATTTGTACTGAGTGGAAGTGTCAATTGTTGCCCCGTTAGGGACAGCCTACTGATTTAAGAATAGAATCCCCTTAGTGAACACTTAGGTAACGGAGTATACTGTCCTGAAAGACCAAGGATGCAAGGTAAATATCTAGGGAGTTCCTCTTTCGAGAGACCTAGCCAACAGAGTGCCGTAGCCGAGTTAAGTCTTGCCAGCTGTTGTTAAGGCGACATCCAGTTTCAGGATCGGCCTTATCACCAACTTGAAATCAACAATTTTTATCTTTCGATCCGTAAGGTCAAGCTGATCTCCTCAGTTAATGTGTACGCGAGCTTCCTCCATTGAGACAATTGAGCATAAACCACTAGGGATGGGTTATTACGGCAACAGGCCGAAACCGTTTTATGGCCTTGTATACCTTGTTACGACCCGGAACTTTGCGCCACATTATGTGATTGTGGCGGTGAGTCCAGACAAGCAATATCCTTGTTATCCCACGTAGAGCTATTATCTACCTAGGTAGGTACGCCCCGCACTTTCATAGCAAGCATCGTCGTACCTACTACATTGTAGGAGCTATGGTAGGTAGCTGGCCTCAGCAGTAAAAGCAACGACCTTTTGGGCCACCTGCAACCTTTTTGTTCCCAGGCATGCATTAAACGCAAGCTTACAAGAGTCCTCCAAACACTATAGGGAACAGCCAAGCAACACATATTACCATCGCAACCAGTCTTTAGCAACTCTTGAAGCTACTGTTTCTCGACAATTATCTACAATGGCCCGTACTAGTGTCGTTCGTCTTGCCAGAACGGCAGTGCGAGGTATTGCAACCCGCAGCGCCGTGTCTGCCAGCACCAGACAACTCGCATTCTCAAGATCACAAAACCCCAACCTCAGCGCTCGATCGAGTCCCCGAAGCCCGTTCTCAACCAGTCAGCGTCTTGCCAAGCCTCTTTCCTCCGATGAGCTCAAGACCGCCCAACCCGCCAGTATTACCGACGGAGAATTCCACGAGCTCGCCGATGACTATATCGAGAAGCTTCTGGCCGAGTATGAGAGAATGCAAGATACCCGGACGGATATTGACGTCGAATACAGCGTATGTTGTCTTCAATCCCACGCCACTTTCTTTCTATCATTCTGCACCACTGCCAATTCACGAGTGATACTAATCTAGTTTATGTTGCAGTCGGGGGTTATGAACCTCACCATCAACGACCTGGGTACGTACGTCATCAACAAGCAGCCGCCGAATAAGCAGATCTGGCTGTCATCGCCAACCTCGGGCCCGAAGCGCTACGACTGGGTGGTCATTAGTGAGGGCCAGGACCAGAAGCAAGACACAGCCCGGGGCGACTGGATCTATCTTAGAGATGGGTCGTCGTTGTCCGAGCTCCTCCGCGAAGAAACCGGGGTCGATATAGAGGCCTTCCCACGTGGTACAGCCTAGTAGCGAGCCAGCAGACGAGTTCACATACCCTTAGGCGACCAATGTTTTGCGCGATTATTCTGGTCTGACGTGGCGTTATGAAGAAGGTAATTTGTACCATTATGCTGCTTTTGGGACAAACCACCGATGGCTAGTGAGTTTATGGGGCGTTTACGTTTAATGTGCTTATACCAGACTACTTGTACCACCAGCAGCTTTTAAACTCGCAGCGAAACGAGGCATCCAAGACGATTGGCGGTGTGAGTATACGCGCCTCTCACGCAGGCAGTTAAAGGATCATCATTCTGTATTCTAGCAAAATATCAAACAATCCCACTATGCAGATTTCAAGCAAGTGTTTTAGAATGTTTTGGAGGGCTTACATTTCGTGGGACTGGTCGAGCGGCGTGTGTGCATTGTTCAATCAGTAGACCATTCACACAGCACGTCGTGCTCGTACAAAAAATGCAATCGCCGATCCTCGGTTCGACACAACAGAGAATTGGTATGCGTTTCATAGCTGGGAGAAGTGTTAAGTATTCGCCTCTAGCGCCGAGCCGCCTTCAGGTGTGTCGACTATCCATGTACCGGTGCAATGACATGGATGTGGTGCAGGACTGGGGCGAGACCTCCTCCTCCCTTACCTACCTCTTACTTACATATGCACATAATTTTACATTGCCGATTGTGGCTCCGACCGTCTGTGGCAATCCCGGGCGCCCGACGACGACAAGTCTACTCTGTTCGGGATCAAGGCGGAGAATCAACCGGGCGCACCTCAATTACGAGTACCTACGTTAAATGAGTGGCGCCTGATCCTTATTCCTTAATCCAGGTTCCCACGTCGGCCGAATAGTAGTACTGCTCGGATCCGACCTACTTGGCAGTTAAAGTACAGTATATCATAACTTACCTACCTACCTAGCATTTTACGATCGTCTGGGTAGGGCTCTCCAATGACGGGGATGCCGTACATTACCTGAGCTTAAGCGAGAGTGCGAGGGGTTCCTGGAAAGTTTAGATAATACCTCCATGTTTGAGGGAAATACTTGCCTACATCCTGGGGAAATACTCTCGGAATTATCAGTATATGTTCTATCGTAAGTATTATGGCTACGGTAGATCATATAACATGGTTACCAATACTTGGCTATTAGCCATAGGGAAAGTGGCAAGCTAATTTCTGACTGTTCGTTGTTTTACGAATGCCCTACGTAATCGCGATTCCTCCGCGAGGCAATTGTAGGAGTTCTAAGAGTTCTTTCTTTAAGACCGATAATTTATTCTATTCGTATGGTATTACCTAGGCTTTCCCAAGGCTTTCCTTCAGCCCCACTATATACCCTGCCAACAGGTCATCGGAAACGGCGTTTAACCATTGAGTCGTTAATGAGTTACGTACGTATCCGAGTGTGAGATGCGTGTGTCGTCCATTGGGCGGAATCATCTAGTGTACCTTACACATTTAATATCGAAATGCCTTCGGTGTACGCGTTTACAGTGAACCAATCCAGATAGGCACCTCAGGCAGCTTCCCTGTTAGGACATCTCGGATTGCCTATCTTGTCCAAACCATCAAAACAAACCAAAACAAAACGATATGTTTGGTCGGAATTGGCATGACTGCTGCGCTTTTTCATGTTTTCCTCCCGTGTAGCACAGCGTACAGATGATACAGCGACGTATCGCCTGAAGAGATTGGAACTCACGTGTTTTGGCTTGTGTAATATTGGGATTCAATGTCAGCAAATAGTGCTATTATCCATGCCAACAGCGTGACCTTAAAAAAGGCCTCCCATATGGATAGATAGGCGCTAGATGGGTAGTTCGTGCGAGGTTGTTTCTAGTTTGGTGGCGTCTAGCGCCAGGCATTCCTTAGCTAACTGTAAATACCCGCACCGCCGTCGTAGGATACCTTATCGAATGGGCCTATCGAATGGTCTTGGGGCGGTCTAGGTGGGTAAGGTAGCAGACTTGCTAGGCGATGGGTAAAGAAGTTGTGGAGTTAGTGACAGGTGGGGTCGATTTCCATACTCTTATCCTCTTACTTATGCCTCGAGTGTGTATACCTAGTGCGCAGAGGCGCGCTTCTGTGTTTTCTCGGGGACAAGCCGTGAGTCACCAACTGATCTTGTTACGCATTCAACCTTTTTTAGGGCGCATCGCTAGTGCTCTGGAAAGGGATGGAGGAATGGGCAATTCCATCGAGCACCCTAGGATTTCGGTGGCCGTATGTGGGAAGGCGGTTCTGTGTTTGACGAAAGTATGTAGAAACAAAGTGCCATTCGATCTATCCTGTATCCCTATATCCGTGTTCCCCGAACCAATCACATTATAATTCCACAATTATCGTACATGGCCAAGAAATCCGTCAGATATCGTGCCCTTTTCCCATACGGAGACTAGACTGCAGTGAACCCCTCCAGTCCGTCATTATCTGCGTGAGGCGTCGCTCCATTTCTTGTCCCAGTCCCTTAACGTATTGGACATTTGGTTATCGCGGCGGCTCGACGTCCCACTAACGTAGAAGCCTCGGCTAGGATCTGAGGTGCGAGCGTACTCCGACATCATGTACGAACCAGAGGAACCATGTGCTGACGAATACTGTGAAGACGACTGGGCCGGCCGAGACGAGGAACTAAAATCGTCAGCATGATACAGGTTAGTGTGTTGCGTACAAGTTACTAACCTGTATGGCCGACTCGAGCTGCCTTGGTGAGACATAGTTGTAGATATTTGATTCACTAGTAGGCTAGTGGAGCTGAATGATGCTGGGCTCTGTATGCAGAGTGTATAATAACAGTGATAAGGTATGAAGAGGGGTGTGCTCGGGCAATTGGGTAGTTGCGGACTTGACTTAGAATAGAAATTGGCAATTGTCTCTTGGGGAGATGAGAAATGCTCAAGAGTGTCTATATAGTAGAATAGCAGGCGTAGCTTGAATCAGGGCAGACGATGTCGATGTGATGATAGTGGATGTAGACATAGACGGGAATCTGGGAGGGAGACATTGCTGCCTTATGTAGAAACAAGAACACATTACATAGAAAGGGGATTAGATGGGTGATGCCAATAAGTGCGGGCGCGAACTGCCACGTCAAACACTGTTCGGTCAGGATAAGTAGAAAAAGAGAAGAGTCATATGGGCTCGGCGCAAGCGCTGCTTGCACCCATGGTGAAAAGGGTGATCGATATACTTCATAGGGTGTAAACTAGAAGGGTGACGGGTAAGGGAAAGAAATCTTGGTGATTCAAGGCGGCGCAATGGTAGCTTCTTAGACAACGACGTCATATTAAACAGCTAGCTAGGCTTAGAAACTAAAGAAATGGAAAAAAGAGCAGTGGTAGTCGAGGGTTGAGCCACTGCGACTGGGGGTGGCGGTGATGATAGTGAAGCTATCAAAGACTGAGTAGAATAAGGTATCTAGCCGGCTTCAGCGAATACCATTGAACAGGATTCGTAATGGAAAACCTAGTTCCATCAGCTCATATCCCCAGCCCTGCTCTGAAACATCACGGCAGATAAACGAATACAACATCCGAACGAGGATGACGGGATGAACATAGGCATAGGATGTTAGAAAGAGATGTTATAGCAAGCCAAGGTGTGGATACGCCGTCTACCTAGGATGGTATGCCGGCCGGTTTGTCCGGGCCTGGAGGTGGCGACAGATGGATTAGTTACCAAGGCCAAGATCAAATCTGAGTGAGATGTAGAAACATAATAACGCGTCGTTATCGTAGGTGTTCGGTCAATACTACAATACGAATTGCTGAAACATGGCAGACGATCACATGAGTAGAACCTTTAGGCCCTCGGAAATAAAGTCGATTTCTCCAAAAGATCGGTATATCCGACACCCTTGCCAAGATATCAAGAGTCAATTAGATAACTAGAACTCTTGGGGCAGTTCTTGGGGACAAGAAATAAGAAAAGGCGACCACGAATGTGGGTTGATAATTCGTGACGAGATACGTAAGTAAGTAGTTAGTATCAGCTTATGTCCTAGGCTCTAACATAGCTACCGGAGTGATATGGCACGATTCCTGACAGGAATTGGAAGTACATAGAACCCTATAGGCTTTAGCTACCTCGCGATAGTAGCATACATACATGAGAGTCCAAAACGGCGCAATCACCTACGCATACACATCCATCCGACGGCTATCGGAAACCATGGGTCGGAACCGGGCTTCTAGAATCAAGCACCTGCCTAGCAGAGCTGTGCCACGCACGCGTCGGCGACGACTAGGCCTAAAGGGACCTGGAGTACAGCATATGGATTCGCTGAAAAGAAGAGTTCTGATGAAACTATACTAACAAACAAGTGTGGCTGGCCAAGAATCCGACTTAATATCGAGGGGGTGACTCTTTTTGGTTGCCTTAGGTGTCGGGGAGGGGATAGTCTATGAAGAGTGCCGGTACAACTTGGCAACGGTTATCTAAGAGAAATCAAGTGTGGTGCAGTGTTGCAACTAGGTAGAGGCTAACTAAAAGGTACCTTAGGCAATGAACCGGCGGACTGGTTCGCATTTCCCACTGGATCCCAAGCGGATGATCCCTGGACCTTCCCGTCCTCTGCGCTCTGCCCAGAGCAGTAGTGCCAGAGTTCTGTATGTGCTTGAAAGTGTAGAAACCAACCGACAGGAGTGGGGTAAGACGGGGCAATCGAGGGAGCGGAATCGAAGGAGCAAGCACAGCCTCAATGCGGCGGGCATGATCAGTAACGATCAGAACGATTATAGGGCGGTATCTATGCAGACACTGTCTATGCATCCGCCCTTAGCCACACCTTCTCGATACATAGCCACACAGGCTTCTGCGGCCATAATTATCGACCCCATTCAGCCTTCGCTCTCAATACTAACAGTAGTAAAATAAATACACTTTGGAGATGAGAATTTTTTTCGTTCGAGTGCGCCCATTGAGAAAATTGGGACGACGGAAATCTTGGACAAGGCCAACCCTGGGAGTCCCCCTATAACTAACTACAGCACAGCACAGGTACCGGGGTAAGCATTCCACCTCGTAAGCAGGTCGCAAGTACTCTCGCAAATGTTTATAGGCCCTGGGTTCTTGTCGCAAAGACATCATCACGCTTTACATACATATGTAGTCAAGGTAGAAACACGATAATCCCGGACATACACATAAGTTAAAACCAAAGGGCGTTGTACCTAATCTGCCCTACGAGGCTTCTCGTCGTTACTTAGTCTTGTATTCCGTGCAGTAGTATTATTACGAATGATTTGGACGGATGGATGCAAGCCAATGAGATAGATACATGCTACTCCATATATATGCGTGTATGGTGGTAGTAGTACCTACCTACATATTGTGTAGCAGTCGGTCAGTGCTGCGTGCAACCCATTAGCCAGGTCTAAGAGGTAGTGTACATACCTACCCACCCTAACGGGTAGTGTGCATACCGCATACTCAGCATTGGGGCATGGGGTGGAGGGGGGGGGTTCAAGTTCGAGAACCTTGCAACAAGCCCCTTGTCCCATTCGCTCCTCGCTCCTCCTGCTGGCTGTACCGCCATACAAACAGCGAGTTGATGCCCTGCTGTGCCGCGAGGTGCTGGTCCGGAGCCTCCTCTGGTTCTTCTGGTAGGTTGCCAGGGGCTCCCTCAGTTGAGCTCAGCCATCAGCCAGCTCACTCACTATCATTTTGTCCGGGTCATCTACATAATAATCCTTTCTCATCCCCCATCCCCACAGCCCGGGAGCCTTATATGAGATGTCATGGCCCCAACATTACTTACTAGAATCTTGGCTACGAACCGGATCTGGTTTGATTGATTTTTCTCTAGCGCCCGGTTGATTGTTTTCTGGCGCCTGTGTTTCTACTTGTATACTGACGCCAACCAACTTCGGAGGCTCTCACCATTCATGTGGAAGAGTGTGAGGGGCAGAATGGAGTCAGCATCACCAACAGCAAGTGCATCGACCAACAGAGGCGCCGGCCGAAGGACTGGACCGAGCCTCGCACGCGACGACTCGTCCGGCTCTACCTTTTCACGACGCTACCCTTCCCTAAAATCCTCGAGCTGTTAGAAGAAGATGAGTTCAAGCCAGGGTATGCATACACTCCCTCAGCCCTCCAATAACTGCCAAGTGATGTCTCCACTAACGACGTCTCTGTGCAATGAATAGTAAAGACGCAGCCAACAAGGTGAAGAATAGTGTATTGGGCAATGATCCAAGATGGATTCGGCCAAAAGACGACGAAGAGGAGGGGAATCGCATTCGTGCACTTCGAAATAGCCTCCGCGGTAGGCGACGCCAAGAGAATGCAGCTCACTCAGCTCCTCAAAATGTAAACGCGGTTGCCACTGGACACAACAACGCATTTGCAAGCACCCTAGAAGATGGATCGCTTGGGGGCACAACTATTGCACATTCATATCGTTCTTCCGCCGAGGAGTCACAACATCATCCGAATCATACATCACTCAATCGCCTAGGCACTACTGATACTGGCGTTTTTACCACGGCCGCCGATACCGTCCCTTCTTCCCGTTTCAGCTTCTTTGGTCGGCTCAGCTCGCCTCGCCAAGATCGCCAAGATACTGGTCTCACCACGTCTACGGACATTAGCATCACCAGCGTTCTACAGGAAAAACTGTCTTTCTTGTCACTAAGTAAGAGAAAGCGAATCGTAAAAGTCTTCAAGCGATACACATTTCCCAAAAATCTCGATGCCCAACGCGCTTCCGATATCCGTCCCAGCCTATACCAAGGCCCAGAGTTTCAATCGCCTGCCGACCGTATCAATGACCCGTTCAGCGCAACGCATGCTGTGCCCGGCGACTTTCTGAACGCCGAATTATTTACTCGCCGGCACCAATGTGCTAGCCAATCCCCAACCCATGAGGCCGGTCTTTGCTGGTGCAAAGTTGCTGACAACATCTTCCGAATGCAGAGATTATGGGCTACTTTCCAGGTACCCGGCAGCATATTTGATCCAAATCTTACCACGAGGGACTTATTCGGAAATACCATGTTTCACCATCTTGCTACAAAAGAGGATATTCAAGATCAATTCTTGCATCTTGTCTCCCAAGCTCTGCATAACCCGAGGTTACCAATTCGTTACTCGAACACAGCTGGCCAAACGTTCCTCCACGTGCTCCATCGCTCTTGGTTTCAGGAAGGCTCCAGGTTAAATGAACTATTTCATATGTTGCAAACTAGCAGTTTCAATGTTTTCGCCACTGATGTGTATGGTCGTAGCTTTTACCATATGATGCGATTACGGGGCTCTACTCAATATCCGGGTCGGCCGACTGATATTTATCGTATGAATCGCAGGGATGCTTTCGGAATGAAACCCATAGACACGCAACCCTCTCCCAGTAGTAACCATGCATTCAGCCATAACCAAACGACCCAGGGGACCAGTACGACAACCTCAGCAGCCTTGGGCAGATCAATCCCAAGGATCAATACCCAGACAGGGGCGACCGAGGAGAACCTTCACGTTCATACAGAGCTCTTGAAGGTCCTTGTAAGCGCTGTTGGAGTCGATCATGCCTCCTCCCCGAACCCACAAAATGAGGACTCTCAAGGCCGCAACGGATTCCACTGTCTCGCAGAGGTCAACTTATGCCTCTCCCCTGGAACCCCAAACCACAATTCACGAGTTTACATTAAAGAGGAGCATAGACCCGCCTGTCAAGGACACAATAAACGAAAGCACAATGACGATGAGAAGATAGACCTGCCCCGAACTACCGCCAATAATCAACGTTTAGATTACATCCGCGGCCTTATCATTGCCGGAGTTGACGCCAACCAGTACGACAAGCAGGGGAATACTCCTCTCATGTCCTTCGTTGTCAACAGCAGCGATGCTACGAAGTATGAGAAGGAGGAAAGCGAGATAGTCATCAGAGCCCTAGTTCAGGAGGCTGGGGCGAAGCTCGAGTCACGCAATCGTAACGGCGAGACCGTTCTTCACCTCGCGGCCCGGTACGGCAAGCCAAGCGCGCTGCGTGTCTTGCTCGAACTGGGTGCTAATCCACACACGCGAAATGCGCAAGGGTTCGGCATCCTTGAAGTTATCGACAACTTATATGCTACGACGGAGCGCGACGACAAGAACAACGCGCGGTTTGAGGCATCCCGTGCAGTTCTGACGCGTACCTCGGACTGCGCGGTGCAAAACCCAACTCTGGTGGAGGAATGGAAGATCCCATCATAAATTTCTGCTAGACTGACCTTGTTCATTTATTTTAATGAGTGTATGATATGCGCGCTGGCGGCGTCTTGATATTTTAGGATACCCTAAGTACAGTCTACGGCGTTCAGCGTTTGGCCCTTGTTTTCTAGGAGATGTTATGGATGTGCTTAAGCTCATTATTGGCACCATGGTGTATCGCTTGAGGCCTGGCCTATACAATCTACGTTTGGAATAGATACGATGCTCTAAAACAGCCAATTGAATCACCTTTTATACAGACCATAACTCGGCCCCCTGGACTATTCATGCTTGACAGTGTCGGAATACCTATGCACATTGCCGACAAAAATATCGGCCACGCGATTGACGTGTCAAATTTCAAAACCTCAAGATTTATTTTGATGAGCACTCTTACTTATCGTGCCGTAATATAACAGGTAAGCCAAGGTCGAGGATCTACAGATCGCAACACCACCGACAATTCGCCCGAGCAGGTGGTTAAACCGCCATAAACCCAAAAACCACTGCCCACAAGGTAGGTGCTACGAACAACACCGCGAATCGAATGCCCAACCTTTTTGCGCCACATCAGCGCCTCATAGATGCGCTTGCCCCTTTTGGCGCCCGAACGTTGCGTTCCTTTGGGCACTCGTAGACAACACGCCTCCTAAACGCCTCGAAAAACCGTCTATGATTGCACCCTGCGCTTGCCACGAGTGCCCCGAGCGCATTCTGCATTGATAGGGTTCCACACGGGGGACTCTCGCGCAGTTTCTTCGTACTAGATACCGAAGGGCCGTGGGTAAATTGCGTTCCTCTGGTCGTTCTGTCAACCAGTCTGAGTATTTCGCCCTCGCTGAGACCGTCAAGGTTCGAGATGCGCGCGGTGATGTTGCTAGGCCGGAGATCTATTGCAACCTATCTCGTTGATGACTATTAGTACTCTCCACTTTCCCGCACATTTAATTCATTGGATATCACTCACCTCAGGTCGCCCACAACCTTTCGTTCGGAGTAGGTACGTCGATAGTTGGGACTATCACAACGGCCCTGTGCTGGTGACGATATCGATAGAGCCTTAGATCATCCCCTCGGTCCGCAGCTGAGCCCTAGCCTCCATCAGGGCCTTCCCCAGCCTATTCTCGCCCCAATGCTTCCGGTGCGACATGGCGTGTTTCTTGTTCAGTGCGTTGCCGGATATGGTCCCCTCGACGTCCGGCGGGACGTACCGCCCCATGTTGAAGCCCTGCATATTGGCGGTTGGGGAGTTTGAGTTCTAGGCTAGAAGGGTTGGCTACGCAGTATTGCCGTCAAGATATTTGGAAAGACCATGTGGCACGTTTTCGGGGAGTGAGTCGGGATTCGTGTTCGTTGAATCGAAGGATCACGACGGACTAGTTAGTTGGAGGGCGAGGTGAGATCTCGAGTCGCTTCGCTTCGCGCCCATCAGGCAGTCATGGCAGTCATCTCACTCGATTTGGAGAGTTTTAGATATAGGCGGACACCTTTGCGTGAGTAATATGGGGCAGTCGGCTGACGCTTGACACAAATTCTAGGGATGCCAGCGATGTGAGAAGAGGAGAGAATTGATTATCATTATGAGTTTGCCCAGTTCGCGGCTCCCTTGTGCCTGTTTGTTTCCTAACGCCCCCACTAAGAACACAAAAGTGGGCCTGTAACGCATCCACGCGAACCATAAAACCCCACTAAAAAAGATAGAGCTACAAGAGAGCTATAGAGGGGCTTAGTTATTTAAGCTCCAAGTCGTGTTGTGTTCCCGTCCGATTGTCATGTGGAAGCATGCTTAGGCTGTACGAGCAAAAATCCCGTCTTTGCAAGTTTAAACCTATACTGAAAATTGCTCCTTACACCGTAGATTCGCGCAGGCCATGTATCAACATGCCATGAACGTATAGGTATGCGACCCAATTACACGGCGTATAGCTGCCTGGGCTTACCCCCGGCGCAAGAGCTGAACTTCCACCAGCGATTGTGGTAGGCACCGCCAATATTTACCAGCCCCCATTTGATAGGGGCGGGGATAGGAGGCCAGTTCGCCCACATGCCATCTTCAACCGTACCGTCTAGGTTGAGTAGGAAGAAAGGGACAACATCAAAAGTGCCGGCTTTTGTTACTGTACTCTTTCCCCAAGTTTTGAATGTCAGTGATGCGTTGGCCGCCTCTGGAGAGTCGGGCTTAGGAGCGTTGGGGTGCTTCGCGAGGTTGGCAATGGTTGAAATTTCGCTGTGGAAATGGGCCTCGAATGGCTCTTGGAACGAAGTCATGATTCGTTGTAGCTCAGTGCCCGAGAAATCCTTAGGCGATCGTAGTGAGGCAAGATATTTCTCGAATTCGGCGAGACCGGGCNAAAAAGGCCGCTGTGACACGAGAAATGGGGTGTTAGCAAGAACATCAACTATTCATCCATCCACCAATTCATGTCTCCGACTCGTTAAGAATATCATGTCCTCCCGTACCGTGCTCCTTGTGTGTCTCTTNCCCAGATGGTCTTGTCATCTAATACGTCCTCGACCTTGGTGAACAGCGACACCTCCTCGTCATCATGGTGTGATTTGACGAACTTATACCACGTCAGGGCGTAGCCGATGAAGTCGTACTTGTCGACATCCTTGACATTAGGCGCTTGTTGATAAATGGAGTTGTAGCCACGGAAGATCGAGTTATGCAGCAATGCCATGTGTGTCGCGCCCGTCGTGAAGAGGTCCGTACTGCCTGTCTCAAATTGCGGCGTGGTGATGAGCTTGAGCGGGGCATCAGCCCACGGCTTATTCGGAGCTGGCGTCGTCGAAGTCATGAGGAGCGGTGATCGTGTGATGAAAAGTCCAATGAGAATCGGGATGGCTAGCAGGATCGGCCGGTTGAGGAGTCTGCGTCTTTCTTCGTTCATTGTGAAAGAGATCGGGGGAGATTTAAACACGTGGACGTCCGGGCTGCAACGGGGGTATTGTTATTTTTTTGGGAATGGATTGGAACCTTGAAGTGGTGGTGCTGGTGGTGTGCTGCTTCACTCCTTCGGTTGGTAAAAGAATTGTTGGCATTGGCTAACTTGGATGCTATCATGCTAGATCATGCCATCCAACCACTGAGCTGGTCCTATTCGATAGCGCTAGTGCCGTGCTGTAGTGGGGAGCTCAATGCCTGTATACCCCTTTTCGTACCATACTAGTGGGTTCCAAAGCTTCCGATTGGCCGGGCCTCCCCCGGATCGCCTATAAGACCCCTAGTCAAACTGCCCTCAACTTCCGTTACTGATCGGAATTATTAGAGTGTTCCAGGCAGATGGTAGACGATGATGAGTAGGTCTCATAGGAATCTATCAAATTTTCTTGACTATCTAATAATGGCGTAATTGCGAGCCTGAGGGATTACGAAAGGTGTTATTATCGTTTCGTGAAAAACACCTTTCTCAAGCTTGCAAGAGCTCGGCGTGGTAGCGTAACTCGACTATATAAATTGTATTAGAATTATCACCCAAGCTATGGATACACATTTAATTCTTTAGATGGCACCCGTACGATGAATGCATTGCATTGTTTAATAAGAGCATCTCAGTTGCGATTCTCTTGATACTACCTAGCTACTCCTCCTATAGCGTTTTGTTTTGAGTTACTGCCTTCGAATGTCTATATGGAGCAGGTATTTAATGTATTAACACACGTACTCAGGGGAGAGTTGAAATGCCTAGGTACCTTAAGTAATTGCTTGCCTCTGTACAATACATCCCTGTCCCCCGCAACTACGTTGAGTTTCAATTTAATTTCCTATGGCCTTGTTACCAGTTTTTCAAACGTGGCGGATCTGATCTGCCAAGACAGTTCTGTCATACAGATCGTGTTCTATTCTTTCGTCGCGCTGCGGGAGCCTCCGCAGTCGCCAAGCGAATTCCCAGGGTCAGCATCGGGAGCTAAGTCAATTGCGGTGCTTGGCTGGGAATGATGCTATCGTTGGAGTTTGGAATCTTTCTTACCCCGCGCGTACAGTATCCGCACCACACTATTTACAGTAATAATTGACAAGAGCCCCCCGACTCACAATACAGCAAATGGATCAAAGGGCGCGACTTAGCAATCTGTAGGGATTTGCTTACCTAAATCATCGGGATATGTCAGATGGCTTAGTTAGTTACCGAATCCCGCGGGCTGGCCGAGGAGATCACTAGTTGTCGTCTCCGGACCCTATCGTCTGTTATTATAGAGGCGTAGATGGGTCGTTTGAGTCGTTTATTCCCGCACTCGTAGGTACGTGTTCACAAGTTGGATGGGGTCTCGAACTAGAATTTGGAAAGGCCGAGAGGTCTCCGCTTCGAAGCAAGGCTTCTTTATTCTCCGGCGAGGAGACGGGCGGATCTGGTCGGTTATCATGGCGTGTCTACGGCCGTAAATCGTATATAAAGGGTAGAAAGGCACCGCGCTGAGTATCTACGTTAACTCTCTGTGTGCAAGTGAGTGCTTTTCGAACATAGAGACTACTTAGTAGCCGAGCTCGAGCATCCTAGAAACGATATCTATCCTGTTATCCATCCTAAGTACTTTAGTACTCGTTATACTCATATATCTTCATCATGTCTGAAGGAGGATGCTTCTGCGGCAAGGTCCGATACTCAATTGAGGGAGAGCCGTTAGGAAAGGTATGTTATTGTCTTTACTTACCCATAGCTTCCTCAAGTCTCGTACCCACCAAGA
>JAPUUL010001229.1:0-10818 GCA_029590625.1 Lasiodiplodia mahajangana | reverse complement strand
TGAGATTCGGCCGGGGCCCACGGCGGATACGATCATAAGAGACCAGCCGGGGCTTCTTGACATAGCAACCATGGGGCAGCGGGTCGGGCGCTCTCGTAAGCTCAGATAAAGCTGGAGGATTGTAGGCTGAGATGGGTATGTTGACGACGTCCTTGAGATGTTCTGCTTTGACTCCTGAGGCAGACGAGTATCGAACCTTCGAAACCGCATGGTATACCTCGCCGCCCGCTTGATATACGATGAGAGTACCGGCGAACCCCCAGAGTCCGTCGACCTTCTCGAAGGCCTCGTTCATCTCAAGCACGTCGACCTGCTGATCGTGCTGTGGGAGAGTTGACATCGCTATGATATCGACAAGGGTCCGGACCGTTAAGGTAGATCGTTCGTCGAGAGTACCTGCACGAGAGTACAGGCGAACGGCCGGACACAGAAGGAAACCCTGTCGAGGAGGAAATGCTCTATTTGAATTGTCAGCCAAAGTCGCAAGTTACTGGACTAGCAGAGCGGCGATGGGAGCTGAGCAGTATATTATGCAGAACTAGATGCTTACCTTCTGTTACAAGGTCCCCTAATGTTTTTGGCGCCGGTGGCTGCTCAAGTGTGCTTTAAGAGAATTAAAAAGATGGGCAGAAATATATTTAAATAATAAAAAAANTATCTTTATAAATCATTATTATTTTATTATACGTTATTTATTTNAAACAATTTTAAGTTTTTAAAAGTGTTTATATTAATATTTATTATTATACGTAAAGAAAGCTTTTTTTTTAACTAATTAAAAAATCTTAAAGATTAATCATATTAAGTTTTACTATATTACAACCTAGCTGCTACCCTATTGCGACTTAAGTGTGACTTATCTTCACTTTGGAGTAAAATCCGTAATAGTTAACAAGTATTCAGGACCTACCTATACCTTGCCATTCGTGTCAGAAGGCTTGTGACAGCACGTAAGATGCATGACTATTATCGCTATTAGTGGAATTAAAAAAAAGAAAATCTCACGCAGGTAATATATATTTCAAATAGTTATCCTTAGCTGCTTAGTAAATATGTACAAGCTCTCTGTGCACTTCAATCTCCAACCCTTAATTAGTGTGTCATTCCCAGACTGGCCAGCATATTTTGGGCACTATCACTCTCATTGCCTATAATATCCTTCCTTTAATTCTTCTCGTATGCGGGTATCTCTTTCTTTCGGTTAGGGCCAACAGAACAACTAATCAGAAGCTAACTAGAACCTCGCAGCTAAAGTTCGTACGCAAGAGTGCAGATCAAGCTGCGAGACGCGTGGACTTACTACACCGGAATTTGGAGGGCTTTTGGAAGTCTGCAGGGCAAGTCTTTAGTTGGAGAAGTGTACTTGGCGACAACTAGGGAAATCGTTCGCCGCAGCTGCAGATCGTTGCTACTATGACAACCGTTCGGAAAAGTGACGGATCATAACTTCACCGAAGATTAGAAACAAGACGCTAAACATCTTCGTCCGAGTAGTGCGCCCCGCATACGCCTTCAAACTGCCACCGCCATCAATACCACCTTGATATCTACAAATCAGAGAGACCTATCAACTGACTAGTATTCCGGCAATTCTTCCATGTATGTGGTCCTTCCCAATGGCGGAAACGAAAGCACACATTACCTATCACTGGAAATGATAGTGGAGCAAACCCCTACACCACCAGTTGCGTGTCTGGTTTGGGTACTGAGTGAACATTTCCTTACAGCGATGGCACATCGTGCTAGTGGCCTTATCCCGCTTATTTTCTGAAATGGCAGCTAATTCCTTCCTATGAGGATCTTAGCATTTATAATCATGTATTTCTTTGTGATAACCGGCTCCCCGAAGAACACGTGGTGTATCTAGTGGCGCTTTATGTTTTTCATTTTCCTTTTCAGCATTCGGTGAGATACTACCTAAGGTGGTGGCTTAGAGAGCAAGGAAGACGTGGAAGCGATGCAGCTAAATATGAGTCCGAGTCTGAATAGGATCTGCCCTGCCAATACATGAAGCCCAATGCCATCGATTGCGTCAGATTGATCATGCAACCCCAATCTCTCCAACTTCACTGCCCGTTCTGACATTTCTTCACCGGTTATAAGGTATATAGATGTCGGTGGGGGTAGGTAGTAGATGAGGGCTTCTTATAGGATCAAAGAAATTCTGCCGAACTTATATCTCACCGAGTTAGATGATTACTCATCTTTCCGGTCCAGCCTACTTGCCTAATGTATAGTCTTTACTTATGGTGTTGTCATTGAAACGGCTCGTGTGACCTCCTCGTAGACCGTAAATGAATGTAAGATTTCTCAACGGAAGGACTCCGAAGGAGTCCCCCTAGGAGAGATGGATAGAAGAAGAAAAACCGGACAAAGCTGAAGCTAGAACTACACTTTTTATTTGAATGAATCCATCGCGGTCTTCCTTATGTAGTCAATCAGACCCCTATACAGACTCCTATGGGGCCAGACCACCCACACTAACACATTGTGGCGGGCATGTATTAGTAATCTCATATTTTTACATCAAGGGGCCCTATGCTTGCAGTAAGGGGTAGGCTATTACGTGCACGAACGTCTTCTAGCACAGCCTTTCTAGGCGCCATCTAACTGTACCGGGGAAATTTCTCTTCTCGTATGTCATATGATAGTTCTTCCTTACTGGGAAGCTGTGCCTTTTCGCATTTTGTTGTTTGATTTAAGGATATTTGATGTGATGAGTGGAGATGATCTTTATATGATAGCTATCTGCAGTTGCCCCTTAGTTGGCTAAACGGCCAAGTGTCTGTGATTTGTATTGTCCACTCTCATCCAGCTTTTATGGAAATGGGCTGGTCATAGTTGATGAATTGACTCCCTCAATACCTCACTGCACCGGCATACTAGAGATGATATACAGACAGCCCAACGTCGCCTCATCCTTTTCCCATCGTTCCGCCTCACGCAATAATGGAATGTTTTAAGAATGACACGCAGGGGCCAGGTGCGAATCGGTAGCACCCGCAACCCCGTTGCAGTCCTTACTATTATAAGCCTCACCTATCTTGAGGCTCAAGAGAAGGACTGTCCCGATGTGTAGTCAGGTAGTGCCTAGAGGTGGCAATAGGGCCCTTCACGCAACAGTAATCGGCCATTTCCTACTATAAGCGTAGGATCCCTGACCCTTACAATTAGCGAATTGGGAATCGACGAAAGGATACTGCTAAATGATGGCTCCTCCTCGATTAGAAAATCCTTTCCAGGCGGTTAAGTACTTGAGCCATAGCACTGGGTATGGTCGGATATCGACGAGATAAGCACCTACGGGTTGGTTCATAGGAGCTGGTGTGCGTAGCCTCCAAGGCAAGACACAATTCTATAATCGTAGGATTGAACTATGTATTCCAAGGGGGTTCTATGATAGACTCGCCATATATCATAATCATGATTGAATTGTGTTGATTTTCCCGCACCGAGAGAGATAATTGTGATGTATCCTAGGCTGAAGGCCAGATGTCCATAAATTATACCCGGGCTGATAGCCTTCATAAAGGCAATATCCAAAGAAACACTAATTTGTACTATGCATGGTCCCTTACTAATGACCCATATTATATCAGCCTCCATAGTAGTTCGTATTCTCGTGTTGGTAAAATAGATGTTATTAAAACCGCATGGGGCTGATAGTATAGGCCACTCATCACCGTAGGCGCATCGCACGGGGGTGTACGCGCCTAGACGGAATATTATGGGGTTTCTATAACCTACATGCTCACCTGCGATGATCACAAGAATTGTAGACGATTGTTTTTGGTCCCAGTATATAGATCTTGGAACCGGCATTCTACCCATACTGAAACGTTTTGCTAAACTCGGCGGTTAAAGGAGGTGAGCGACCCCTGAATATGTTCGTGTGTCAGGAACGCGGCTGGGGGACTCGGAAAATACAGAAAGCATCGGCCATAAACATCGCCGGGAAATGTAACCCGGGAATATCATTTTATCAATACATGTAGAGGTATAATGTTTCGACGGATTCGTCATACCTTTTAAGGCGCCTTCATACCGGGCCAGCTTCTCGATCCGTCTGGATTGCGTTCGTTTCACGATATAAGAAGCAATTAATCTGTGCCTCGTGGCGTTACGGATGGTGAGGGTTGCTCTAGCAAAACGATGAGATGGGGAATGATAGGCTAGACTGGTCGTCGGCTCCATGTGTGCCCAGCATACATAATGAAAGACGTTTTAGCTCTACCTAATACTCGTATTATTATTATTTCTCTTTTTTTTTGTGGATTCGATCACGGTATGTCGATCCGCGTCCCGATGAATTTTCCTATATTATGTTTACAGAACAGGGAACGTCTCATGAATCGACAGTGGTACAACATGTGATACGTTGTCGAGTGAGACTAATGGACCGGTGGTACGGTACTCCGTAGCACCACAGACGCCACATAATCTATAAGAAGTTGCCGTACTCGGTAGGAAGCGAGGATACGAAATCTTTGGTCTATAGGTTACGTTATAGCCGCCCGGCCTTTGCATAGCATCGATACTTAGGTACTTCATCGTGGAACTTCAGAAGTCAATATTCGATTATCTGGTGCTTCAACGCTTATGAGTTACATATCGAACTCTATCGGCCTACCTCCAGTCAGTTTACCATAAGTAGCCATGGTTGGCTATATTTGGTGATTCTGAAGGGAATATAATTGAAAAACGCTTCGAGGTTCTCGCGTTCACCAGCAGGGATCACTATTTGGTATTAAGGAAAGGGAGTCGAGCGGACCTATCAGGGTTAGAATACTATCACGGCTAGAATATAATAGCTGCTTACTCAGAGCCTCATTTGAGTTGAAAATGATTCAAGGATTAGTGGAATTCCTCAGCGTATGAACGTATGGTACGTTACTATTGACACTAGGGATGTTGCGGTTTTGTACATTCGAGCTTTTTTTTTTTCTTCCATTTCCCCCTTTTTCCCCCTTAAGAGACGTCAACTTTTTTCGACCTTTACAGTATGATCAAATGACAAAAATATTCACTTTATTATTGTTTGTTAGCTTGATATTGCGAAATCTGTCAAACAAGGCGTCGATGGGCTGAGGTTGCTACCAGCAGCTCAACCTTCACAAGTGTATGTAGATATGTAAATTAATACTAGAGCCTATCAGACGAGTCCTCTGAAAAGACATATGCTATCGTTTCACTTTTAAACCCACTAGAGAATCTCAAAGAGAAAATTAGAAGCTTAGTTCTAGGATTATTTATTTATGTTGTACTCGCAAATTTTACTTATTCTGGTTGGTATAGAAACATGCCAGGGGGTTCATTTCGTATCCCTTCAGTAACTGTGCATTATGTACTTCAAATATGTCTATAAACTTATATATATACTCGCTTGAGGCTGGGGGATCACTCCGGTTAGTCCGAGCAAAAGTTGAGCGGTTGATCACCGGTCTTCGCGCATAAGCCTCATTTCGTTGTTGAAGCGCTATCAGCGTTACTATCACAGGACAAGTATTCTGATTTCATCTAGCGCAAGAGATTCCTTGATTCTGATCCTGCATGATGTGATATGACTGATTACCACGCGTCACGTAGGTGCTTTAAAAACGCCACAATTGAGGGTCTTCAAAGGGACGCGTTATTCTGTGGATCTGTAGAGCGTTATTTATCTTCAATATAGCTGCTATAAAACTGCGATTATGGTAGTCACCATATAATCGATTCTCTATGATGTGACTTTTTCACGTTGTCTGTAGATTATGGTTCGGGTAGCCGAACAAGGGAGGGTATCCGCGCCGGAAAGCGATCACTTTCAACACCGCGCATTAATTATGACCGAAGTCTGGCCCACCAACTGGTGTTCCAGAATGTTGGTTACCTAAAGTCGTAAGTCTATGGAAGCTGGTTCTTCTCATAGTATTCTGGCTAAAGGCAGATCAAACAGTAAAAGCCCAGATATGCGCCGAACGGGGTCCGGCCAAGTAAAGTATATTTTATGCACATCTGGCCTGACTGAAGCTTTCACCGAGTGAGGCTCCCCGACGTATCCGGCCCTGTCCGAGCGCTTTATGGTATTGTTGATAAGATGTTATTGAGTATGGATAGATAACGTTCCTGACCGGTCAGCCCTGTCTAGATGCATCGACGTTGATGATGATGGTGACTATAGTTTCGTGCGATTAAGTCTTTTTCCCCGCAGCTTTCTCTGCGGGGGCGTCTGATACCTATATACCTGGTCACATACACATACCAGTCCCTTTTTGGCGTCTTATCTAATGTCAACCGGTGCCTGAATACGTGGTATTTAGAGCTAGGTAACCCCTCCTATTCGTGGGATAATTTAATTCTTTTTTGAGGGGGCGACCTTACCTTTTTTCTCTGACCCTTGCTCACTTGCTACTGTAGACGCTCACCAAATCTCCAATCTGGTGCTCTGTTACACATTTTCGGGACTGACTCCGACTCCGACTGAGACGAGATCCACCTCACCACACAACTTGGGGGTTGAGATCTTGCCTAGATAGATAGATGGCATCACATGAAGGCAACAATTCGTTGCTTTAAAAGAGATCCTCATCAGGCATAAGTAAGGCTGTTATCCTAAATAAATGGGCGCGGGCGGCCTACTACTTGAGGCGGATTACAGCTGAGTCGATCTTGGATTATGAAGAAATTATAATGCTATATTGTCTATGCGCCGACTTACAAGGTACAGAGAGTAAAGCGCTCTTGTTGTTGTTGTTGTTGTTATTGTCGGCGGATACCGAACTTCATCATCATAAGTTATGATAGGTATGGGGAGTAGATAAAGCGTTGTCACAATAACGCCACGTACGAATAGCGGTGTTCATGCTGCCGGCGCTTTCGGGTCTGGGGTTTGATCGTCTAGTGGGAAATGCGTTGCTGGCGCTTTTGGGTAGGTAGAGGCGAAGTCACAAATGAGTGAGTGAGTGCATTTTGGAGTCTGTCGCGTGTTGGTGGAGTTGCTCGCGCACCGAGGAGAAAGACGCCCAGCGTCCACGGCGCAACGTCATTTCTGATCGGCGCTAGAGGCCATTGGGTTCCAACCAGAGATTAAGCAGCGCACAGACTTGGCCTGGCCTTGCATGATACCGAACAGATCTAGTTCGTCCTATGTCATCCCGGATGGGCAACGCAGCGGTGTATGTAACATCGCGTCTCCAGCGAATTGTTGCAAATCATACTAGCATCCGGTACCCATGGCCCAGGCCTGGTCCTGTACGCAGAGCATGTCTCTGACGTTGTAAGACATTGTACTCGGAGGAGTAGACTAGACGATGCCACGTCCATGTGGGCAACCGTGGGTAGAGTTGCACGATGCAGGTCAACGGGAATGAACCCTGATACCCGCCTGCAAGTCGAGGCCGTTGACAGGTACCGACATAGCGGATCCCTTGGTGTCCTACGTGATGGACCATTGCATGCGGAGTTCGTCGTGAAGGGTTTCATCACTTCGCGCGTCGATTTACATACATACAGGTGCTGGTAAAGGAAGCGAAAGCACTTGCTATCCTATCCAGATTCCCTAAACTAAGGAAGCTTAGCGAAGCTGTGTCATGACAACGCGATCATAGTAGGAATAGGTCTGAGCAATGAGCATCGTGGGGCCCGCCACGATGCAACTAATTCCAATCCCGTATTATCTGTCGTCTCGGTATCTAAGGGAGACGGCGAATAAGAGCCGCCATGTGCTCCCTTACTGTCTAGCTTGTTTTGTCGCCCAACAGTGTCTGACATTGAAGGAGAGCGGCCCGAGCCTAGGACCAAAACAATGGAACACGAGAGAATGAAGCCAGTCAAACGTTCTTTCGACTATCCGGTTCAGCCTATTTTGGCTTGTAACTTTCCTGGCTTTTTTAGCCTCTCGTCGACAATCAGCTCGTCAGTCCCGGATTTCCAATGTGTTCGGCGGCAGCACGATGATACCAAGCCATCACATTGGTCCCCTACTGGAGCAAGGGTCTATGGCTTTTTGCTCCATGCTTCTAGCGCTTGCTGGAGCCGGGATCGACAGGCTGGGGAGCAGGGATCTGGGCTGCCATCGATCAAATGCTCCGCACCCGCAGCCCGCAGCGACAGATGCAACTAGGTTATCCCTAGTCTGCGTATATTCTGTAGAGTGCCGGACATAAAGTGACATCTGGAAAAATGAGAAAAGCCAAATGAGCAAAACCTTTGGCGAAGGAACTGGACAAGCTGGTCCTCCCTATCTCGATCTGGAGCCCCTGATCACTGCAGCAACTGTATTTGTCGTCAAGTTCCGAACGGCCGGTCCAACTGTTGCACTAACCTAATGAATGCTTGTCGTCTGAACCATCCATCCACCCTTATGCAAGATCCCGGGCGCATCGCGAAGCTCGAGAGTTCGGATGAGCATCAGGCGTAGGAAGCGCTAGCTTCCGGACGGCCATAGCAGCACATCATAGCAGCTCGTGAGAGCATGAGGCATAAATCCCGACGTGGTCCCAACCCTTCATTGCCTCTTACTGCCTAGGTGACGTATTCATCGCAACACGCGATGAAATCTGCGCATGTGTGTACCGATCATTGCGGAGAATCAATTGTGGGACGTCTCTTAAGATCGCCTGAAGGTGTAGCCAAGTAGCTAGCTAGCTCGTTCGTTCACTCTATATCTCCTGAATGGAGCTGGTTGAGCTGCACATGAACAAGGGCCTGTTATTGAGGCAGACAGCCGATGCAGGCACTGTTCGTAATTGACTATGTCTGTTTCAAGTTTTTTTNCAATTTTCAACTAATATTCCCTTACGGTCTTTCGTTCTTGTTGATTGAGGCAAAATGATGTCGGGCTTAAGGTTTCATATTGAATAGTTCTTTTGCCAGAATGCCATGTTCAAAAAAGACTATTGTTCCTTCTGGGTACGGTTGAGGCTCGCAGCGCATCTCCCCGGCCATTCTTATCCGTTAGTGCTCTACTTGTTGGCATCACGGAGTTTTTGATATTGCTCTTCTATAGAGATTAAGGTACATCAAGGGTGGGATTTCCTGGTAATACACTACTTTCTTGGAAAAGAGATCTCTGAGGTCTGGGCTCGGTCCGTCTTTCTTCATCATTAAACCGTTAGTTCATATTTCTTCTGTTTTTTTTGTTACGGGTATTATAAAAACAAACTGGTTACCACGGGTTCCTCCTGTGCCCTACCTATCCCTTACCTTAGCCCTCTCTTATTGTCAAGTCTGCTTTTCCAGTGACTTAGTGACAACGAACGACGACAATCCTTCAGGAGATCTCGTTGTAAGACTAGGACGAGGCACCCATTAATACCACTCGCTATTATCCTGATCCCTGAATCTATCATAGCGTTAATGGTGGCGTCGAGCTACTATAGACCTTGACTGTCGAAGACCATCAACCATTCAATCAAGCGAGGCCCAGCGGGTAACGCCCTTGCGAGTGACAACGGAGAGTAGGCTATCAGTCGAAGGTCCCACCCAAGTTAGTCCCTCCCTGAGTCCGATATATTCAGTAAAATATTGGCTCGCTCAACTATAACTCTCCGTGCTCAGTTTCAGCGCTGCTATACCCGCTGGTCGTGAGTGTCGAACCGAAGGCTTATTTCTTGCTAGGCTTTGTTAGGATTCTTCAATCCGTTACCATCATCCATGGTTAGGCAGCTTGGCTCTGGCCCAAGGATAGGAGGCTATTAATGTGTGGATAGCGCATACGTCGCCATACCAGATAGCATGAGCACGTCTGACCCAACGACCCTTGCCGCTGCCATTTTCGAACGAGACGCAGAGCGGTTTTTTTTCGGTACGGCGAAGCCTCTACTCACAGGCCCTCAGCGTCGTCTATGAAGTCCATTGGCCCGCTTTGCTACCTCTCCACAACATTCCACTCCCTGCTCTAGAGCATTATAGCATTCTTACGATCTCTATAACTTGAGCCTATGCCTGCCTAACGGGGACCGGAAGCCTCACGGAAGACTCAGTCATCAACCAAAGACAGCAACGATCGAACAACCGGGCACAGCTGTGCGTTCGCCGGCTGAGCTACCTGCCTATTCAAAACCTTTATATGTCTAGTGACTCAGGCCAGTCGACATAAAGTTGCTATCGTGGCAATCTTGTGTTCGGGTGTAGCGGATTGAACCATCACCACTAGTGTATTCTTTCCACATCGATACTGAAACCCCAACCCAGTTCTCTGCATGCAAGCTACAATGTCCTTTAACTACTCTCCGTCGTCGCATAGCAGCGCAATGGACATGTCACATTCGGCCTATATGTCTAGTTATCCGCCATCGACCAACTCCACCATGGAGGTAAGACCTCTCCAGCAACCACCAGTCCCTTCAGCACCACCTCTTCCAGCACAGCTTCCAGCTCCTCTTCTCCCATTGTCAGCGCACCCACCACCCCCGGCCACTCACACTCCCCTCGCCAAACGACGAGAATCTCTGTCCAAAGCCTTGAAACTCAGAAGATCCCACTCGACCCCTAACGTGACACCACAGGGGATGAACGAGCCCGATACAGAGTTCATTGGCCTCCCCGGGGAGAAGAAAAGAAATCGGCTGGGGTATGCAAGGACCAATATGGCGTGCGGTAGGTGGCAATCTAGAGGCATTGGAGCCCCGTGAGGAGCTTAGACGATACTAAACGAGTTGCTAGGCAACTGCCGCAAACGGAAGATCAGATGCCAGCCCGTAAAAGACGATGGACGATGTAGCCAGTGTATCAGGCTCAAGAAGGACTGCCAATTCTACGCCGTAGACCAGCAGCCACCGCCGCCCTCGGTAGTCAGGGCCGGATCGAGACCACACCCTAAGACGATGCTCGTATCGG